>CM070592.1:20382019-20439991 GCA_036346355.1 Rhipidocladum racemiflorum | reverse complement strand
ATCGAAAAGGATCTCCTCCCGGTTCGCTCCTCGGTCCTCGCTCCAACGGATGGATCCATGAGGTGCAGGGGTGGGGAGGCCACCCTAGGGAAGCAAGGGGGTGGAGGAGAGGTGGGGAACAATGGAGGCAAGGGGGTGGGGGCGCACGGCCAAGGGGTGGGGGTGGGCGGCTAGGGCAAGGGAGGTGGAGGTGGGGGCGCACACTAGGGGCGTGGGGGCGCAAGGAGGGCAGGGGGGCCCATTTACCAGCCCACACAAGTTTCCTAGTCCTAAATGGACTCATACTCCATCCCACCAAGGCCCACAACCCTTCCCCCTAGGCCCAAAACTCCCCGGAAAGGCCCAAACTCCCGGAAACGGCCCGGAAACGCTATTAACCTCCATACCCTATGGTTTTAACCTTAATTCCACAACTCAGAATGTTTTTGACCTCATCATGCTCAACATTCACTTTTTATAAGGTTACGACACTCCGTGGTGTCACATCACTTCATAGGGCCCAAAAACGCGAGTAAACCTCCAGCCGTAAGGTTTTATTCTCCAAATTCACATTTTATAATGTCACACCATACCCTAGTGTCACAGCCGGGGTGTTACAGTTGGTATCAGAGCGGGCTGTATGTCCCTGGAATGTGTACTTTTAGTGTCATGCTATAGGGTACAACTAAAATGTGATGTGGAATAACTTAGAAACATGGCTTAGGTTTTAACTAAAATTTTGTCATAGGATAGCAACATTAAAACTTGCAAAAAGTGGTATAACTAATCTAAAATTTGACACACATGGATGCACAGTAGGAAAAGGGTATGGGTATCGTTTCCTTACGCTTAAATGTTGTATTTAAGCTTTGATGTTGAATGCTTCATTTTGATAATGCATGTTGCTATGTCAATGAGATAAATGATTGAATTGTTCTTCTTGTTGTGATAGAGTGGGGTTGTGGTGCCGAAGGGTTTCGGTCACCTCTTTTTGTTCATAGTAAGGGTGAGGTTTGACGGTGTGGCCGGTTAGCACCATCACCGAAGAACTATTAACCCCTGTAGGAGAAGAGTGCTTACCCTTTCCGTCGTAGATCGGGTAGTTGACTGAAGTCAAATAGAAGAGTTTGGTGGTGGATTCCTTCAGATGTTCTTTATCGTTCTGTGGTCAGTCTTGGTTGGTTTTCTTGGTTTTAGTTGATGGAAACCAAAAGAAAAGTGTTTGGTATTGGATTTTCGCGGATCGTTCCGTATGCGGTGTGTGGTTTTGTCTTCCTTGGTTGAAGACAAAGAAGAGGAGTCTAGTATTGCGCTTCTTTTGGGCGCCTTTCTAGTGTTGATGCTTAGTTTGTTGATTGCTTTATAGGGAAGAAGCATTCAATTTATTCATGTGTTTGTCTTTCTCCGAGGTTAAAGGAGTTATTGTGGAGTTGTGCCAGACCTAGCTGTCAGGGCTGAAGTTCAGTGGCTTTGAAGGAGTAAGTGGTGTTTGATTTCGTTATTTTACTGGTTTAAGAAATCATCTTTGAAAAAAAAACCTTCTTGTTTCGTGGAAGTTTGGGGTTTGGTGTTAAGGTTTTATTTGCAAAGGTTTATTTGATCGCTTGGTTCCCTCTTGTGGGAGTTTTTGAAATTGAAAAGTGTTTTGGAAAATTCCTTTTGCATGACCAAGTTTGGGTTTGTCTCATTGCAATTTTGAGAGTCAAGTTTCCTTATGAATTTGGGATGAGCTTTAAAACTAAAATGCTGCAAACAAAGCAAGTAGTCTTTTGACTGAAATCGTTTGTCCCTAGTAGGAATTGTTATTTAGCATGTTATGTAGCATGTACCAATGTGGTTTATGAGATGACGTATTGTTAAGTTAAATTGTGAGTTGAAACAATTCAATGCGGTTGTTACCTCGAGCTTGAGAATAAATAGACTACTAGTGTTGTAGTTTACTCTTAGCGAGAATGATAAAATGTGTTAATGTACATGCTTAGAATCTATTGCTTTGCTTTAAAAGTGCTTAGGACCCTCGATTATGTTTAAAGTTTTAAACCCTGATGCATAGTTAAAACATTAAGATGATGTAGACTGCTGTTATTGTTAAAGAAATTTTGCTGGTTGTTTAAAGATGTTCTAATCTAATGGGTTAATAGAGAAATTTAATCGTGTTGACTAGTGACTTTAATTTGGAAGTTGATTAGAGTTGCTATTTATGTTGTTGCAAACTACTAGTATATTTGGAAGTATGCAGTTGTGTCTCTACAATGCTAGTATTGATATCAATTGAGAAGACATAAGACTTATTGTTAATGATGTTGTTAAGGGTAGTGTTAATGCTAGTATTCAATCTATTTTAAATAGTTGGAGTATGTTGTGTGGTGGTAATTTTGTTATCACCTATGTATAGGGTAGCTAAAAATAATGTTGTTGGTTGATGATTATGCCCATTTGTTGTTATTGATGACTAAGTAGTGGTAACTGTTTAGATTACTCGTTGGAAGACCATGGTTAAAATAGAGGAAAATTTTAACATGTTGCGATGGAGTGAGCTTTCGATAATTAACATGATAAATGATTTTATCCTTAATGAAAGTATAACTTAGAGTCTCACTTACGAATTCTTCCCTGTGGAGATAATATTTACATGCTGAAGTCGTTGTTTAACTGAATAAGGTTCGGTTGTCGAGACGTGAACATATAGGAGGTATGAAATTTATAGGTTGATCTTGCTGAAAGATTTGTTGAAGTACTGTGTTTCAAATTTAGAATAAGAAGTTTTATGATTCGGTGATCCGTGGGGATCATGTCAATATAGTCTTGGTTGGGTGCCTTTTTGATAAGCATCATAAACCTTAATTAGAAGTGTTGGGAATGGTAACTAGAGAAAGAAATTGTTATGTAAATTTTGTTAAATCCGGTTGGACTATTTTGATGAGTAAATAGTGATTATTGAATGCTTAAATGGTAAGTGTAGTGGAATACAAGTTATGGTGGGATTCATGTCGAAATGGGTGTTTAAAACCTTTTGAACTGGTGTGGTTGTTTGCCAATCTGGTCAAATGCTTTCGGTCAAGGTGTTCTTTATGTTGTGTTTCAGAGTTTCCCTAAACTCGTAGTGACTGGTGTCGATCTTTGGTTTCGGCCCATTTGTTTAGTTTGTGCTATGAGCATGGATTTACACCTAAAAGTTTTTGAGAAGATCGTGCTCCTTCGCGTGCACCCTGAATTATCTTTGGAATAAATTTTAAAGGAAACGAATGGACATAGAGGGTTATGTTGGAAAACTCACGAGGTTTAATTTGTAATCTTTTCTTTGCTAGAGTTGGAGTTATTTGGAAAAAAATCTGTGTAGAGTTTGCAAGTGCTTCAAAAGGTGGTTTTGAGGATGTTTCATCGGCGATGCTGTTAGTGAAGTGTTCTCTTTTGAAAATGAGTTTCCCTTTCTCTTTGAGAAAATTTATGGCGGTTGTTTGTGCAGAGGTTTAACTTTGGAGCCGATGTTTTTTCCAAATGTTGATTTTGGTTAAAACGCGATGTTTTGCGAGTTTAGCTTTCTATCATTGGTGGGTTCTGATACGATGCGATGCCTTACTGTTAACTATGCTGCCGTCATAGTTTATATGAACTAGAGCAATCCACGATGCTATTCGAGTTTTATTCATGTGATACAGCGGATGAAGTTTTCTTGTGAGTGACTATTCGGTAGTGTTGTTACATGATGAATGAATGGTGAAAAGTAAACAAGACATCGTTTATAGCTGTTAAATGATAAAAGAGTCGTTGAGCCAGGTCGGTGAGAAAGTCATATATGGATATATGTCTAATCCGGAGTGCTCTTGAAAAGGTTGCATTCATGTCATGAATCGAGATGTCCATTTCTTTCTAGTATGAAAGAATGAAGAATTTCTGGTATGTTGGTTGTGGTGTAGGGGATTTGTGTTTCCTTTGCGTCTTGGCTTAGGAAGTTAAAATGAATGCTCTTTGGTTGTTGCCGAATTCTTTCCAAAATGGTTGTTAACGCTTTGGGTTTGAGTTGTCGTGTGTGGTCCACTTAGGTTCAAAAGAATTGTACTTCTCTTGCTCTATAGATGGGAGTGAGGATATAAACGTTCTTGGTTTATGGTTGAATATGCGAAATATGTGTACACTTGGGCTTGATAACTAAGTGTTTTTGTGTGAGGGCGAGACCCTCTTAAGAAAGGAACCAACTGTGGTTTGGTAAGGATTTACGATCCTAGCTTGGGGCTAGGTGTCGAACATTAGTGGTATAAGGGTGGTTTGTGATGGAGGTTGATGATGTATGGGTTTAACCTTTATTAAGAGTAGTGATGGGTGGAAGTGAAGTTGATGGTAGTTCGGTGATAATTGTCCTGCCGGGAGCAATTGTCTTAACTAGTTGTTTTTGGGTTTGGGTCTTGCCTGGGAGAGGATGGAATGAAATGTTAGCATGATCGTGTATCGGAAGGGCAAGTGTGCCTTAATGAGTTATTCCCCTCGATGGGAATTTTCGAGAATGTAGAGAGGTCGTTAAAGGAATTGTGACTCGCTTTGACTGTGTCATGTTGAGTTTAATGAAGTGTGGTAGTCAGGTTGGTTATGATAGTAGTGTCAAGTGTTTGTCGTGAGGTTTTGGGCGTTTTGGGTTGATGGAGCCCTTTGTGGTTGAAACGCAGCTTCGCTTGGGAATTGAAGTGAAGATGGAACCGTGAGAGGTTGCACTGCTGATCTAAATTAACATTTTCTCGCTTAGTGTTGGTTTTGAGAACTCACTTGTCCTTTGTTCCGCTTTTAGTCTCTCGTGTGAATGTGTGAGGACCCTCTTCCTATACTGCATCAGACGCCGCTCATCAGGCATATAGCACCGTGATAGCAACAGAAGCCTCGACACCTAAAAATCTGAATCTAAAAATTCGATCGATGGGATCGAACCCTTAGCTTCAGACCCGTGCTCAGACGCATCCGACACCGTTCCCTGGATCAAGAGCCCAAAGATCGCGCACCAACAACATGAGTATCAATGCACAAAGTAATGAACTAAAGTTAAATTACATAACTGGTGTAAATCTTGTACATACCCATTACAAAATCCAAAAGTAGAATAATAGCGAAGCAAAAGAAACACTAAACCAGCGCAGCTGGCCTCGACAACCCCACAAAGCATCGACCGAGGAAGGACTACAACCGCCAAGACACCGCAGTAATGCAGGACCACCGAGCCATCCGGATCACCATCGGAACCATCCTCTCGAGACAAGGTTAGTAAACAACAAAGAAGCAACGTGAGTACACGATGTACTCGCAAGTCTTTAGTGTATGGAAATATAGTTAAATGCAGTGCTATTTCAACAGAATAAGCTTCTATACTAGGTTGATTGCATAAAGCAAAGCATTTATTTGTAAAACAACATTTAACAACCGATAGCATTAGTAATTGAAAGAGCATTTGACATAAAACATATTTCACAAGATATGTATAATGTATATTATCCCAACCGTTCGCCATTCCCGCCGAATGCAACCGATGGGCTAGATTGTCGACTCTATCCATCAAACACTTCCTTTCCGCTCGAGACTCACACTTTTTCGTAAGAAGACACAAACCAAACTTCTATACTCTCCATACTTATCCGGGCTAGATGCTCTTAATCGTGAGCACGGCTAATCAATTAGTTTTACTTAACACTTCGCAGAAGTTGCACACATTCCCCACATGGGTCTATCTAGCAAGCGTGTTGCCACGACGACGATACTTTTCAAGCACCGACTATTGCAGATTGACCATGCCGCTCCCATCATCGGTGTCACCAGACATCAAAGACAATAGCGTGATCCCACCCTGGCGGATTTAGGCGGCCGTGACGCTGCAGCGCAACATGGGGTATCCTTGCCCCGGCCCCATTACCCCACGAGTGGCACTATTGTTGCAAATGGGAACCCACAACACCCCTTCTTCTCGTCCAATGGATGATGTAAGTCCTTCCGAGAATCCCGCCGCCGCAGACCTGTCAATCTGCGCAAGTTCTCATCTTGCTCTTCGGCCTACCAACAACCGCTATCCTCAAGTCGTGTACATAGGCATTCTCGCCCCGCTCAGTTCATGTGGTTGCGCGAGACTCACCCAAAGATTAACTTTGAGTTCGGTCCTTATATTTTTGTTGACTCAGGCAAGGACTCCAATCCTAACCACACCATCATCTTCACATTCTATACCTCCTCCCCGAGTCATTTACACCACTCATTTTTATCAATTAACCATTAACCATTTTTACTCAATTCATTTTGAAATCATATTTTGATTGATGAGTGTAACTGCCAAGGACTAGACTCAAATCTATTGCATTGACTAAGCATATGCATTTATTAACATTTTATACCCAAGTGACATTTATTAAGTTGCCTAACCTCTACTAGGGCTATCAATGTGACCATGGGAAATAGATTAAGGAAAACCACCAATTTGGGTTATATCTACCATTCCCACAAACTAGCACATTTACTGAAATTAAACGCATGCATATAGTTTGATAAATCAAAGTAAACATCGTAAAATATTGGATGAAGATGATCAAAGGAGGTGCTTGCCTGTCTGCTGCTGCCCGATGGATCCGGACGAACTCAGGATTGTTCGAGGCGACTCGACTCACTCGCCTAATCGAATAAAACATCAAAACAAATAACAGAGAAATAAATTAGCAAAAAGTGAATTTAGAAGCATAAACACCAACTTAACATTAAATAGAACTCATCTAGACACTAAGAAAGCAAAGAAACGAAACAAGCGAGAAAAATGGCGAAATCGCGATTCGAAACGGCGATTTCGGCGAATTTCTTGCCAACTTGAACAAAATGCGCAAAATAATTTAAAATTCAACTAAATTTTGTTAAACACCTAGAATTAGTTATAATACACCTAATGGAACTTACGGGAACTCGTTTGGATTTAAAACGAACAAACGGAAGCCAAAACAGTGAAAATCAATACACAAAATGCTGAAAAATCAGAAAAAAGAAAAACGGCACTATTCACCGTAACGCAAGAGCCATTTCTGTCCAGAATCCATTCGAACGACTTCATAACCGATTCCAGCGACTCCACTAGGTACTTTAGGATGTCTAGGACCTATCTGGACCTTGCTCCTTGAAAATTCACTTAATTTGCATCCAAATCCAATCGAAAGCGCAAATTAAGCCGAGGTTTACGCCTCGAATCGCACAGGGTCCGAAAACGACTCAAACTCGATTCCACTTGCGCGAGGATCACGTTTTCGACTCTACTAAGTCTAAATGACCCTAAATGACTCATTCCGACAGCTAACTGGTGAAGAAACCCCTAAATGTGGAATATGGCCAAAATGGCTATTTTGCTCGAAAACGAGCAATCTCGCCCAAAAGGGCCGTTTTGAGCTGAAATGCCGCGAGACTTGTTTTAAGCCCTCGGCTAGTTGCTTAGGATACTGATGACCTATCGGAGCCATTCCTCAAAGATGGATGACTTAATCTTCTCGACTTTTGATCAATTGCCCGCTTAACTCCCAGAATTACCCGAGAAACGGCAAAAGTCCGAAAAGTGACTTGAATGCGATCCAAAACACGCGGGAAGCATGCTATCGACCTTAGTGACCTTAAACGAAGCTAAACAAAGCTAAATGCCTTAAACGGCTTGTGAGGCCTATAATTATTAAAACAAAATGCAAAGTGCTAAAATGCAAATCTAGCGATTCTAACAAATTTTTCTAGCCTCTAAGGACTAATGGTAAAGTCAATACATGCCTCTGAGCTCTAGGACTTTACTTAAAATAAATGAGACCTAGAGCTGCAAAGTACATTGAAAAATGGTCAAAACTAAAATCCGACTTTTCTAATCGGGTTTCAACTAGCAAGGAAGCTATCTGACTATCCATTCGCTTCATCGGACCTCTAGGATTTTTCACAAATAGAGTGACCTAGAGCTAACAACTTGCCGCATAATTCATCAAAATGGACTCGACTTTCCGATCTCGACTACGGCTACCAGAAGAGCTAATGGAGCTATCATTATACGCTATGGACCTTCGGTCCATTGTAAAAATAGTTAACACCTAAATGAATAAAATAAATTTCGCTTAGCTAAATTGAATTCGATTCCTCCCAGAGCTTACTCTAGCCACCAGAACTGCTATGGGAAAAATCTATACATGCTATGCACCACTAGACCTCCGATA
The DNA here is from genome assembly GCA_036346355.1 of Rhipidocladum racemiflorum. Classification (NCBI taxonomy): domain Eukaryota; kingdom Viridiplantae; phylum Streptophyta; class Magnoliopsida; order Poales; family Poaceae; genus Rhipidocladum; species Rhipidocladum racemiflorum. Next base: position 20,431,823 of record CM070592.1, on the reverse strand, counting down.
AATCGAAGACCTAGCGATGGACTTGAGCGAATACGAGGGTGACTAAAAGCTAGGTTGGCTATAGGATTAAATGAGCCTAACGATGATCTGAGTCTAGATTCTAAAGCACAATTGCCATGCGACGTGTCTAACACATGGAACCTAGTTTTGACCAAGGCTAGGGTTTGAGGGACATGATGAAATGCGGAGCTACAGGAGGGGAAACTCGTAGCTACGCGTCGAGGGATGTCCCGGGAGCCGAGAAATCAACTCAAACTTCGAAAACACCACGGGTACTCCAAAATCCATCCATGAAATTCGATGATAAACTCACCCGAGAGGGTCTAGAAGATGGGGATCGCGATGGAGAGGTCGATTCCCGCCTCTAGATCAATTTCCACCTGGCCGGACGCCTCCAAATGGGTGGATTGGGTGAGCTTAGGTTTTGGGAGGCTTCTCCTATGCTTGGTCGTGAGAGGGAGAGGAGAGGGAGTGAGTTGGCTGTTGGGTTGGCTTTGGAGAGGTTATAACACATGCAAAACACTATGCACTTACTCAAGGGCATTTTGGTCAAGTGTCTAGTTTTGAAGAATTGAACTTCCAAAACTGATTTTTCTCGATTCTAATATATTCTGGAAGGTTCTTAGGTCACTTTAACACTTATCCAAATAAATTTGCAATTATTTTTGAGTTAGGTTACTTAAGTTGAAGGGTTCTTTTTGATCCCACTTAAGTACACACATTTCAAATTGCGTATACACAAGATCAGTGTATTATTAAACAGTGTTTGAGTACAAATGTACAGTGACTCGAGTATAGAAATACTCGGGATATTACAGAATGTTTTGCGTTGAAAACAAAGCCTTTTGTCCCTTGGGGAACTTGTTGTTGATTTTGGCGTTTTTCGGATTCGAGGTCGAATCTTGTTTAAGGGGGGGGGGAGAGTGTGACACTACGGAATGTCGTAACCTTATAAAGTGTGAATGATGAGGTCAAAAACGTTATGAAATGTGAAATTAAGGTTAAAACCATATGGTATGAGGTTTATTTGCGTTTTCGGGCCGATTCCGAGAGTTTGGGCCTATCCGGGGGAGTTTGGGCCTAAGGGAAGGGGTCGTGGGCTTTGGTGGGATGGAGTTTGAGTCCTATTAGGGGTAGGAGACCTGGTTGGGGGCCTCCCCCAACCCTTATTTGCGCCCCAACTTGCTGGATGCGCCCACACCTCCATGCCCTAGCCGCCACCCCCACCTTCCCCCTCTCCCTTGCTTGCGCCCCCCTCTTGCTCCCCATTACGCAACCACCCCTCCACCACCTCTCCACCTCCCTTGCTTCCCCTAGGGGAGTTCTCCACCTCAACACCTCGAAAATCCATCCATTGGAGCGCTCCGCGACGAGGAGATCCGGTGGATTTGGAGCGAGGAAGGAGATCGCGCGAACCGGGAGGAGATCCATTGGGTTTTCGTGCGTCGGGCGAAGGTATGGCCATGGGAATCCTTGGGGTTGGTCTAGTTACTGTTCTAAGGGTTATTATCATGTTTTTAGATCAATTGGTGGTGCTGGAATTGAGTAGATTATATGAAATCTAGAAGTTGCCACGTTCGTTGTTTCGGTCAGCATGAGCAGTCGACCTAGGGTTTGGATTTTCGCCAATTTAGAGTCAGAATTTGGTCGTCCGCCTGTTGAAGAAGTTGTAGGTAACTTCAATACCTTTCAGTGGGTATAAAGAACATTAATTTCCGCATAGCTGTTTGAAAGTTATTCTTCTTTTACCGAACGTATTAAAATCTGTGACGTGATTGGATCAGATCACGATATTCTATAGATTAAACCACTTTAGAGTCCGAATCATTCTTTCCATATACTTATAAAAAGTTAGAAAATTTCCTAAGCTACGCGAGGATGTACTCGTTTAATTGATTCGGAGTCTTAGAACTCAAGTTGTGCCTTTTGGAAGGCTACTGTCCCGACGGGACAGAACCTCTGTTTTTGGGTTTTGCGAGTAGTTGGCGATGTCGGGGTAGAAGGGGGTTTGCGTACTGTTTTGTGGACATGATTGTGAGTGTGTGGTCCCTATGTGCAGGTGGTGTGACCCCGGGAGTGCCTTCTACTTCTCGCCAATCCGTCGCCCGTGGTTGAGGCAAGTGTATTGGAATGGGTAGCGAGTTATTGTTTGCTAGATCGGTTGTGATTGAAATCTAATATATGATATGTTCACATGCCATGCTTTAATGATTGCCAATGATATGATGAATATGCTTACTATGTTATGATGCCATGTGTTAATGTACAAGTGATTTATGTTGTTGGCATGTTTGCATACATGGCATGATACATGGCCCGGGCGGTGAGAAAGTCATAACTAGTCCAGGGAAGGTCGGTGAGAAAGTTATGACTATTCCGGAGAGCCAATGAGTAAGTCCTACATCGTGATTCCATCCACCGCGGTATGGGAAAGCGAAGAGTAGGCACCCTCCTTCTTCGGGATTGAAGGGGGGAGAGGGTGCACACCGACGGGTTTGTACTCAACCATACCGGTATGAGTTTCCAAGGAGACATGAGCATCGCATCGCATTGCATACATAATGACGATGATAATGATATGTGATCATGAATGAGATGATATACATGATGTGAGTTGTTGTAGCCATGTAATTGTTTTTGTTGTACCATTGCAATATACTTGCTGAGTGATGAACTCACGCTTGTGTTTATGTTGTTTTTCTTAGGTACCATGAAATCGGCATGCGGGAAAAAGGGCATTAGCTACACTTCTACACGTAGCTTCACATTATTATACAGTTTAATCAGTGGGAACCATGATAATAATGATTAGTGCCATGAATCTTGGTGTATGGGCTTGAGTTCATCGTTTGGTTAGTTATATTTGTTGGAATGGTTGAATTCCTTATTTTTAGACATAAGTGATGCTTTATTCATTGATATTGCTGTTTTAGATGTCTTATGCTATGATATAACTTGCCTTGTTATTACTCTTGCTCCAATTCATGGAAAAACAAAGGAGATGCTACCGAAATTTTTGGTTTTAGCATTTACTCCTTTGCTGTAATTTACTTTAATTTGTGGTATTTAGATGTTGTTTAGTCTATGTTTGGTAGCATTCGGGCATACTAGATGCCGGTGTAACACCATATTTATGTACAATTTTGGCCTCTTGAATTCGTAATATAAAACTTTAACTTCCGTAAGTCGTAGTTGTGTGCTCTACGGTAGTGGTTAGGCCTGCACTTAATCCTCGCCAATTCGCACACTCACACTTCCTTACATGAATGATTTTATTTGTGATTTTATTTAACTTCTTTTTGCCTCATGTATATTTGTCTTCTATTCACCTTTATTTAATTAGATATTTGCTTTGTGTCAGGGACTGAGATACCCTGCTCGGTCAATGGCATGGTCAACAGACCCCAGCTCGAACTCGACCTGGTAAGCCAAGCTCAGGCCCGAGCTCGTTACGCCGATGTCCAGGCGGCTCCTACGCGACCTCGAGCAAGGGAACCAGAGGCCGTCACATGACCAAGACCTGGAGCTCGGGGAGGCCAGGTCAGAGGCTTGCTATTATTGAGATCCGTTAGGGCAAGATGTGGGCGAGAACCCCGGCGAAGCGGTTGATATCCGGTTGGAGTAAACTTAGGTCAACCCTTTTCGAAGACTACTCCTAACCGTCCTCCAGTAACAGGAGGGGGACTTTTTAATCTCTATATAAAAACGTAGGGAGACCTCGGATAGGGGACATCAAAAAAACACCTACTCATATGCACACATAATCAATTCCTCCGCCTCAGGGCAAGACTAGAGTAGAGCTATTACCATGCTCGAGGGATCGAACCAGTATAACTCCTGGTGTCATTTGTCTCCTTCTTCTTCAGATCATAATGAGCAGCAACGTCGATCTCCTGGGGGACGAACCTAGCTTTCTGTGTCCTCGCTCATACACCCTCGATCTAATCTATGCGGTCAGGTGATGCCGATCGTCGACAGCTGGCGCCCACCGTGGGGCTCGAAGACTTCGAACCTCTGAAGGAACATCGCTGCTTCGACAAGGACATGGTGCGCGGCCCTAGGATACTTTCGGTGAGCTTGGGGGCAACCCCGCCCTGCGCGGGACTTCAAGGCCCTTATTCTCCCCGCCGCCGCCACCCCGCGATCAATTCATCATTATGGCCGTGAGTCACGAGCTTAACGCGAAACAAGACCACGAGCCAAAGACCCCTGAAGACGCACATCGAATGACTCAGGTCGCCATCAACAAGGCCATAACCACCCTCTGACGGGAGGAGCGAGGCGATATTGGCGCCTCCTTCGGGCTCTCTAGGCTCCCTCGCTCCACCGAAAGATTGCGCGCTATAGCCAGGGTCATGACCGACCCCGCTCGGTGAGGTCGGACTTCTCGGCCGAAAGCATCGCCGAAGAATCGACAAGGCAGCCGACGAGGCAACACCCCCCAGCGGGGTCGGAGCCGGTGTTCTGGATCCCACTCTCCCACGAGCAATGGTAGCTCACGCGGCGCCACGCTCACGGCCGCCACCACGACGCCGAGCTCGCGGATTTATCCCGGACACCACCACGCCGCCGCTCCCCGAATGCGGCCTGGGAAGACGATGGGCGCCTGTCGAGTTACAGTAGCACTCGCTCGAACAATACCGCGTCCAGGAGTTCGTCTCCAGATGACCCACCTAGACGTCGTGGGGTTCACGGCCGCCTACGATACTACCCGGGCGATGCCCGCGCTAGTCATCACTACCGGTGCGATCGCGTACCGGGTCACCCTAACAGCAAAAGTTTCAAATACAGCGACGGAGGCTATTCCCAGCGCGATGCTGCACCAGCCTATGGATGCTTGGCGTACACCAATGACCTCCGTCGAGTGTGCTGGCCAGCCCGGTTCAAACCCGCTCTGATCGAGCGGTTCGATGGGACCCAAAACCCCGACGAGTTTCTGTCAATCTACTCGACGGCAGTCCTGGCGGCTGGGGGGGATGACGCCGTAATGGTCAACTACCTCCCGACCGTGTTGGATGGTGCTGCCCACACCTGGCTATTCAATTAGAATCCTGGTTCCTTCCGATTATGGCGCCAAGTCCGGAACGCCCTCCGGTCCAACTTCTAGAGCTGCTACGAGCGGCCCGGGTGGGCGAAGGACCTGGATCGGGTTATCCAGGGCAGGAACAAACCCCTCTGTGGCTTTGTGCGATAGTTTATCTCAAGCACTCAACTTGATCCCCAAAGGTTCCGGCGAAGCCATGATCAAGGCCTTTAAGTTCAGCGCCCGCGATCGGCGCCTCACGGAGGAACTAGAGATTGCGCCGAGGCTAAGTGTCAACAAACTGTTTCATATGGCGGAGTGATACGATGACGTGGATGACGCAGTGCGCTGGAAATGCGACTACGGCCAAGGCAAGCTCACTTCCAACCACAGGGAGACCGGTCCGTCTGGCACAAAAACTAACGATCCCGCAGCAACCTATAACAAGCAAAAAAGGGATCGCAAGAAGGCTGGCCGACCGCGAGTGCTCACTGTAACGCCCGTGTTTTGTAATTAAGCTTAATCAGGCTAATTAAGTGTTAATTAGTGCTCTGAATTGTTTTCGAATCTTAATTTGGGGTTATTTTCTTTCGAATTGCATTTTGTCATTTCGCTGCTCGCTTTCCCCAACCGAGCTTCAATTCTAATTCGGTAAATGTTGAATCGTATAAGTCAGGGCCAAAACCTAAGCTTTTAAAACTTTATCAGGGTACCCTGAACCTATTCCTAAAGTCCTTAAGATATTGGATCAAGAACCTTTGTGAAAATCGCCAAGTTCTTAAACTATCACCGCTTATGCATAATACCGCCTCGCGATGCAAGATATCGCCGAGCGGCAAGATCGGCTTTTGCCGCTGCATCGCCGTCGTGAGCGATGTGTTTTGCTCATGTGCTCGTGTTTATCTCTTCGCCTCGATTTGAAGGAACATCCTCCGCTCTTAAGTGCCTGGGAGAGCCTCCTCCTTCCTCCTCTCCCTCATTTCTTCCCTTCCCCTCTCTTTCTTGCTCTTCCTCTCCTCTCCTTCCTCCCCTTTGGAGCTTCCACTCCTTCACGCACGTGCCAGCTGGTGGGAGCTCAAGGAGGCCAAGTGGGAGTAGGAGCAAGGGTGGAGAAGAGTCCTCAAGCTGTCTAGGAGATCCCCAAGAGGTAGGTTTTTTATTTAAGCTTGAACCCTAAGTGTAGATGCAAGCCCTACCATCTCTTCGTTTTTCTCTTCTTTCCTTTTTGGTTAAACCCTAGAAACCCTAGTTCTTGCATTGGATCATTGTTTTTCCGAGTAGCTAGACCTAGGTTAGGGTTAGAAGGATCTTTTCGCATGATCGAGTCACATCAGAAACCCTGATCTACCTTTCGTTGGACTTATTCGCCTCACAACATCATTTCTCGAGTTTTCGGAAACTTCCATTTTGGCTCTAGCTCTGGAAAGTCGAGAAAGCGACCCGTGAATATACTCCACACTCAAGGTCGATTCTGCATGATGAATCGAGTTTGAACTTGATTTGGGACAAGAATTGAATTCGAGAGTAAATTCGGGTTTTTGGATTCTAGAGGTTCGATCATCGTGCCTCGAAGGTGTTAGTTGATCTCTCGATCGCGTGGAACTTTAGTGCACCATCGGAACTAATGCGTGTGACGCAAATCTGCTACTTGGTTGGATTTGCAAAAGAGTACATTGAGCACTCGGAGAGATTTCACATTCCGAAGTCTCAAAATCCTCTAACCTAACGCGTATGAGTCCTCGATGCCGTAGAGAGACCATTGCCGTGAAGAAATTCGAGTTTCCCATAGAGAGACCATTGCCGTGAAGAAATTCGAGTTTCAACACTTCCTAGGTCGAAATCCTTTTTCGCGCCAATTTCGAGGATCAAAAGAGCAAAAAGCGAGATTTTGAGCAAATGAATTCGAAACATGATGAAACATGTGTGAATGGGTACCTTAAGTCCCCAGGGACCTATCCATGCACGTATGTCGAAGTTCTGAAGTCAAACGCGCGAAGTCCCACTTTTTGGAAAAGTTTTCTCTAGGTGGCCGGCACTACAACAGGCAGGAGGGCGAAACTGCCGGAGGGGCTGGTACTACCGGGTTTTGTTCGTCGGTAGTTAAAAACCAGAGAGCACCTTTTTTCTTCTCTAGCGACTGGCACTACCGGGCCCAATGGCCGGTACTGCCGCCCATGCAGTAGTACCGGGATCTGTGAGCCAGTAGCTAATTTCCAGAGAGACACCCGATTCGGTCTCAAGCGGGCGGCACTACCGGGGAACCCAGCTAGTACTGCTGGCCAGAGAGCGGCACTACCGCCCTTCTAAAGCTGGTACTGCCGGCCTTTGAGTAAATTTCTGGAATTTCTTTCCGAGTTGGGTTTTGTTCTTCATTCTTGATTCTTATTGGTCTTTAATCGCTTCTTTGCCTATTTTGAGCGATGATTTGGTCTTTTTTCTTTTGGTGTAGACGAAGACGCGTCGAATGTCGCTGACGATCCCGACTACATCCCGGAGTCCAATCTTACCGAAGAGCAAACAGGCAAGCACCTCCTTGACCATTTTGAATCCCATATTTGCAAATTATAATTTCTGGTTATCAAAACTATTATGCATGCTCATATGTTTAGCAAAATGTTAGTTTGTGGGAATTGGTAGTTAAACCCGAAATTTGTGGACTTCCTCAATATAATTTGAGCAAAGGTTCACGCGCATCTAGACCATATTGGACATGTTAGTAAATGTCAAAGAGGTATTACTGAAAAGTAATTGCATATGCTTAGTTGAGCAGTAGAAATTGGTTGCAGGAGATCGCGATACTCTCAATTACAAAGTCCTGGAACTAATTTGGTGAATGGGTGGATTTGGTTGGATTCAGATGGTGATTGGGTTTTCTTTGGAAAAGGGACGGTTGCGTGAGTAAAATGGAAAATTGGTGAGTTTAGACCGGGCGAGATGTCGGTGGTTCGGTGATGGAAAGGTTGCTTTGGCTGATGGTTGTGGTTGGATGAGTGGATTGGTTTCGGATTGGATCACAAGCCTAGGGCTTGTCCGAAGGGATATGAATATGGTTTCGCTGGTTTCCTTGCTATGGGGAGGTATGGGCCAGTAAAGCTAGTTGGAGCCCATAGGGACCACTAGTGGACATCCTCTATGGCCATAACAACTGGGTTTGGAAGATCTCGCCTGAGTCACCCTAAGGACATAACTTGATGCTATTACTGAGTCATACAGTACGACCACATGTGCTATTTATGGGGTAGCCCACATTGGAAAGGATTTGAATCTTGCATCATTGGGTGGCGGGAGAGTTGGACACACCTGTCGTGGCCTGTGTTCTAGGGATTCCTCATCGAGGCATCGAGGGTGAATTTGCCCAATACAACGGTAATGCCTACTATGGGGAGGTATGGGACAAGAAAGCTAGTGGGAGCCTGTAGGGACCACTAGTGGACATCCTCTGTGGACATTGTTAGGGATGCACATTATCGGGCTGGTGCAAGGGTTAAATTCCAACCTGTCGAAAGGTCTCATCACAGTCTAGCGAAACAGGTACGTTTCATATCGCGTGGCATGGTGGACATGATTGATAGAATGTGTCATGTGGGTAAAGTGTACAATCTCTGCAAAGATAACTAAACTAATCGATTAGCCATGCTCACGTTCATGAGCAGCTTGGGAAGTACTGTCAAGCATAGCTTTTAGGACTGGGTTGGTTTTGGAAAATGGTTGGCTTTGGATTGGCTTGGATTGGTGTGAGTCTGGTTATTAGAAATGGGTTGGTATGGGTGAATGGGTGAATGGCTTGTGGTTTACGGATTCTGGAAAATGGAAAGGTGTGGTTAAGGGTTGCAAGTGGAATGGTTGGATGTTGGTTCGGTAAAATGAATGAATATTGTTACTTGCATTGAAATGTTTTCAACAATCTCTTTATCTCTGCGAACGTTTGAATCTATTATCATATTGCAAATAAAACTTGCTTTGTGCTAAAAAAGACTTAGTGTAGAAACCTGATCATCCTTGTCGTAACCTGCGTTTCTATATATAATTTCCATACACTAAAGTCTTGCGAGTACATACGTGTACTCACCGTTTGCTCTAACGGATTTTGGTCAGAAGAAGAGGAAGAAGGTAAGGCGGAAGATGTGCCCGACGTGTCGTAGTTTGACATGGACACTGAAGGTTTCTCGATGGGTTAGCTGGTCTCCTTCCAAGGCTTGCTCGAGGGTGGAAGGCACATCATGTTTCTTTTGACTTCCGCTAGAGTTTATTTCATCTTTTGACTTGTTCAGCCGCAGCCGTAACTTGTAATTATGATGATGTAATAACTCTACCTTTCAAATGTATTATATTTACCTTTGCATGGATATGATTCGTCTTGAAAGACAATGTGTGGGTACTGGGCTACTGATCCAGGGAACTAGTACTATGCACACGGTTGCGGGAAGCTCGACTTGGGATCAATTGGTTGGCACCTACGCTTGCCTTAAGTGCTGCCGACCAATTAGCCTTATTCCAAGTACGGATTTAGTTTAGCAGACGGTCGTTATTACGAGTTGCATCAATCTCCAGTCCGACGCAACAGTGATGACCCGGTTGCTAATCCGAATCCGGAGCCCCCACGACATACGTGGTATCAGAGCCATGCAAAAGCTGAAAGGATGTTTCAGATAGCTAACCGATAGGTATAGGAATGAGTTTTCCTGAAAAGTTATTTTAATACTAAAGTCTTAATTGTGAAAAGATAGAATGCTAATCTTTCTTTCTATAGCATCTTTTCTGATTTTGAACCTTCAAAACGAATTTCATCTCATCTAACCTTCAAGTTTCGATTTCTCGGGTAAGAGTGAAGCGGGAAAATAGGGTTATTCTATTCCCTTTCTCACTCAAATCCTAGAGATAGAATTTTGGAATTTTTTTTAAAATAATACTAATTATAATCGAAATTGCAAAACTATACATTGGGATAACGAAATGACAGAAATGTATGTCTGTCGCCCGTTAGTTGGGTGACCGTATGATATCGTCGAACCAACAGGCGACAAATCAAAATATCGCCGAACAAAAGGGCGAGACTGGAATGTCGCCGTTTCAATAGGCGACATTATGAAAGTCGCCTGATGAATTGGCGATAAATGACTGTCGCCCAATGAATGGGCGACACAGATCAATTTTGACATTTTTGTTAGTTTTATTACGCTCCGAATGGAACGAAATAAATTTCTAAATTTATATTAAGCTATATACGTAAAGGATCCAGACTATGCAATAAAATTTAGTATGTTCCATGGAAATTAAAATATCACGATTAGATGTAATTTTTTGCAACAGTACAGCAGATTTGTGGTTTGATATATGGAGTACCATATTCTGGAGAAATATGTTATTTACACCTTTCTTTGCTACGCAAATAGACTGTCGCAATAACCCTAAGTATTATTGTCAACGATAACTTTTAACCCTTTTCGGCAACCCGTAAAATATCTCGTTTGGATGTAATCCGCACTTCTTCTAGCAATGTCAACTGTGTAATAGGTAGTACTGAAGCTCGCTTTTGTCGTAGATACGAGCTGGCTGGTGAAGTACTTTTGTTGTATAGAGGTTTTGTGGGAACTTGTGATAGTATGATGATGATGTATTATAACCCTGCTGTAGCGCAGAAAGATGTGCTTTGTCATCGTCTGTAAATCTATCGCCAATGCAATCCTTTCGTCGCAATGCGTGTTTTCCCACAATATTTCCGCTGGATTGACTCATTTCTCCAAAGGCACCTATTATTCACGTTGTTGAATCTTTATGTTAAATAGGATGCCGAAGAGACGTGCAGTTCATGCACTCATAGCTAGTGGCGTAGCTCGGGATGAGCTGAATCTGGCCGCAGCTGAGCCGAACCCCTCTCATCTTGATCCACCGCCACAGGGATCACATAGCCATGTATCCCGGCATTCCAATTTACCAGCTATGGGGTAGAAGCATCGCATAGCCATCACGAAGCTTAGAGTGAGGAGTTACCCCCGCCTCCATCGATGGCACAAGTGTTAGTGATGCAAACCCGCTTACTCGAGCGGTTGGTGCAGAATTCTGAGAATCTAGGAGCCGCTGCCTATGGTGGTGTGGCGGCGGGTGCACTGCACTTGCTGGCGTAATTCCAACGGACTCGTCCACCTAATTTCTCATCATCTGCAGACCCATTAGACGCGGATGATTGGCTCCATGATGTCGAGTGCAAACTCGAGCTGGCGAGATGCACTGATGATGAGAAGGTCCAGTATGCTGCGTACTATCTCCAAGGAGCAGCTGCAGCTTGATGGGACAGCTACAAGGCAATCCATCATACTGGATAGGTCACTACTTGGGATGATTTCAAGGAAGCTTTTGTAAAGGTATATCCCCTCTAGCTTAATGGAGATTAAAAAGAGGGAATTTTATAATATAAAGCAAGGATCCATGACAGTCATGGATTATCTTCACAAATTTAACTACTTGGCTCGCTATGTCACTGATGAGATTCCGAGTGAGGCCCGGAGGACTGCTCTTTTCCGGGATCATCTTAATGAAGAGGTCAAATACTCGCTCGTCGCTCTTGATTTTCCTAACCTTCAGGTGCTGGTTGATAAAGCAATCAGGGTGGAAGATAGCGCTAAGGCTGTTGCTAATAGTCGGAAGCAGAAATGGCTGGCCCAAAAGCGCAAGGCAGTTCGCCAAGGTCTCGCCTAGGGAAGGCTACTAGCGCCCAGTCAGTTGCTTCGCCACCCCAAGACCTCAGCAACCTGTCCCTCAAGCGCCTCAGTCTGCGGTTCAATCTTATAACCGCGGTGGGCAGATGCAGGGAGGACAACAAAGGACAACACCACTTTCATGCTTCGCTTGCGGTCAAGTGGGCCACTTTATCAATGTTTGCCCTCATCGTCGACCCCTTCCGAATCGTCCTTCAGCACAGAGCGCTCTGATTCATCCTCAAGCTCTAGCAAGTGGACGCGGAGGTCATCAGGCAGGCCGATCAGGTTCCTGCTCCACGTAGAACCCTGGTCAGGGCCGACTCAACCTGGTAACTGCGGAAGAAGCTAGCAATGCACCGAACGTGGTTCTCGGTACGTTCCTTGTGCATTCAGCTCCTACTCTGGTATTGTTTGATTCGAGAGCTTGTCATTCCTTTGTGTCTTCGATATTTGTGAAGGACCAAGGGATTAAGACTAGTCTAATAGGCAATTACATGCTGGTTCATTCACCTGGCTCAGTCCTTCGAGCTCAATGTATTCGCCTAGGAGTTCCCATCGAAATCAAAGGAGTAAAGTTCAGTGGGGACCTAATTCTAATTGATACACCTGGACTCGATGTAATCCTAGGAATGGATTGGCTATCCAAGAACCAAGGACGCATCGATTGTACCAATCATTCCATTTCCTTGGTGAATCTAGATGGCATTCAAGTTCAATTTAACTCCAGTCCGCTGACCGTGCAAAAGCCCTCTCTTCATTCCCTTTCCATTCCAGAGATGGGTCTAGTATCGGTAGTCTGTGAGTATCCTGATGTTTTCCCAGAAGAATTACCGGGATTGCCTCCAGACAAAGACCTGGAGTTCATTATTGATTTGCTACCTAGAACCGCACTAATTTCCAAACGACCATATCGAATGCCCTCGGATGAGTTAGTCAAGCTCAAGAAGCAGCTCAAGGAGCAGCTAGCAAAGGGCTTTATCTATCATAGCTCATCACCGTGTGGTAGTCCAGTGCTCTTCGTCAAGAAGAAGGACTTACGCCTTCGTGATAAAAGCGCCAACTATCGCTCATTGAACGAAGTCACTATCAAGAATAAGTATCCTCTCCCTTGGATTGACGATCTATTTGATTAGTTGAGTGGAGTAGAGATCTTCTCCAAGATTGATTTGAGACTTGGATACTTCCAACTCAAGATTCGACCAGAGGATATTCAGAAAACTGCGTTCACTACTCGATACGGATTGTACGAGTATACCGTGGTTTCATTTGGTCTTACCAATGCTCCTGCCATATTCATGAATCTCATGAACAAGGTGTTCATGGAATACCTGGATAAATTTGTGGTAGTGTTCATTGATGACATCCTCATCTACTCCAGAAGTGAGCAAGAACATGAGTTTCATTTGCGAATGGTGCTCGACAAGCTTCGCGAGCATCAGCTATACACAAAGTTCAGTAAGTGCGAATTCTGGCTCAAGGAAGTTGCATTCTTGTGTCATGTTCTTTCTGGAGGTGGAGTTGCAGTTGATCCAAGCAAGGTGCAGGATGTGATTGCTTGGGAGTAGCCTCAGACTGTTCCTGAGATCCGGAGTTTTCTCGGTCTTGCCGGTTATTATCGGCGATTCATTGAGAATTTCTCCAAAGTTCCTAAGCCGCTGACGGAATTACTCAAGAAGGAGAAGAAATTTGAGTGGTCAGCAGCCGTGAGGCAAGCTTTCAAGAGTTGAAGCGAAGACTTACCTCTGCCCCGATTCTTGTGTTGCTAGATATATACAAGGGCTTTGACGTGTACTGCGACGCTTCACGTCAAGGTCTCAGTTGTGTATTAATGCAGGAGGGCAAGGTTGTAGCTTACGCTTCGCGTCAATTGAAGCCTCATGAAGCCAATTATCCGACTCATGATTTGGAATTGGCAGCAGTAATTCACGCTCTAAAACTGTGGCGTCATTATCTCATTGGGAACAGATGTGAGATATATACCAACCATAAGAGCCTGAAGTACTTCTCCACCATCATGCCTCAAAGGTGTTAGTTGATCTCTCGATCGCGTGGAACTTTAGTGCACCATCGGAACTAATGCGTGTGTCGCAAATCTGCTACTTGGTTGGATTTGCAAAAGAGTACCTTGAGCAGTCGGAGAGATTTCACATTCCAAAGTCTCAAAGTCCTCTAACCTAACGCGTATGAGTCCCCGATGCCGTAGAGAGACCATTGCCATGAAGAAATTCGAGTTTCGACACTTCCTGGGTAGAAATCCGTTTTCACGCCAATTTCGAGGATCAAAAGAGCAAAAAGCGAGATTTTGAGCAAATGAATTCGAAACTTGACGAAACCTATGTGAATGGGTACCTTAAGTCCCCAAGGACCTATCCATGCACGTATGTCGAAGTTCCGAAGTCAAACGCGCGAAATCCCACTTTTTGGAAAAGTTTTCCGAGTGGCCAAAGACTACAAAGAAAGTGTGAGGATCAGATTATCGGAGGCTCGGTACTACCTGGTTTTGTTCTGGCTTGCAGTTAAAAACCATAAAGCACCTTTTTCTTCTTCTTCCGGCGACCGGCACTATCGCCCAATGGCCTGTATTGCCGACCATGCAAGAGTACCGGATCTCGTGATCCCAGAGCTAATTTCCAAAGAGACACCCGATTCGGTCTCAAGCTGGCGGCACTATCGGCAACTCCAGCCAGATCGCCGGCCAGAGAGCGGCACTACCACCCTTCTAAAGCCGGTACTGCCAGCCTTTGAGTAAATTTCTGGAATTTCTTTCCGAGTTGGGTTTTATTCTTCATTCTTGATTCTTATATGTGTTTAATCGCTTCTTTGCTTGTTTTGAGCGATGATTTAGTCTTGTTTCTTTTCGTGTAGACGTAGACGCGTCGAACGTCGCTGACGATCCCGACTACATCCCGGAGACCAATCTTACCGAAGAGCAAACATGCAAGCACCTCCTTGACCATTTTGAATCCCATATTTGCAAATTATAATTTCTGGTTTTCAAAACTATTATGCATGCTCATATGTTTTGCAAAATGTTAGTTTGTGGGAATTGATAGTTAAACCCGAAATTTGTGGACTTCCTCAATATAATTTGAGTAGTGTTCGCTGGCAGACCTAGACCATATTGGACATGTTAGTAAATGTGAAAGAGGTATTAATGAATAGTAATTGCATATGCTTAGTTGAGCAGTAGAAATTGGTTGCAGGAGATCGTGATACTCTCAATTACAAACTCCTGGAACTAATTTGGTGAATGGGTGGATTTGGTTGGATTCGGATGGTGATTGGTTTTTCTTTGGAAAAGGGACCGGTTGCGTGAGTAAAATGGAAAATTGGTGAGTTTAGACCTAAGTAGATGCTCGGTGGTTCTGATGGAAAGGTTGGTTTGGCTGTTGGCTATGGTTGGATGAATGGATTGGTTTCGATTGGATCACAAGCCTAGGGCTTGTCTCGAGGGGATATGGTTCTGATATGGATTTGGTTTCTGCTGGTTTCCTTGCTATGGGGAGGTATGGGATAGGAACACTAGTGGGAGCCCATAGGGACCTCTAGTGGACTTCCTTTATGGCCATAGCAAGTGGGTTTGGAAGATCTCGCCTGAGTCACCCTAAGGACTTAACTTGATGCTATTATCGAGTCATACAAAGACAACCACATGTGCTATTTATGGGGTAGCCTTGGCCTAGTACATTGGAAAGGATTTGAATGTTGCATCATTGGGTAAGGAGAGTGTGTTCTAGGATTCCTCATCGAGGCATTGAGGGGAATTTGCCAACATACAACGGTAATGCCTACTATGGGGAGGTATGTGCCAAGAAGCTAGTGGGATCCTGTAGGGACTACTAGTGGACATCCTCTCGTGGCCATAGTTAGGGATGCACATTATCTGGATGGTGCAAGGGTTAAATTCCAACCTATCGAAGGTCTCACATAGCCTAGCTAAACGGGCACGCTTTCAGATCGCTGAGATGGTGGACATGACTCCTAGAATGTGTCATGTGGGTAAAGTGTACAATCTCTGCAGAGATAACTAAACTAATCGATTAGCTGTGGTCACGGTCATGAGCAGCTTGGGAAGTACTGTCAAGTATAGCTTTTAGGACTGGGTTGGTTTTGGAAAATGGTTGGCTTTGGATTGGCTTAGATTGGTGTGAGTCTGGTTATTGGAAATGGGTTGGTATGGGTGAATGGGTGAATGGCTTGTGGTTTACGGATTCTGGAAAATGGAAAGGTGTGGTTAAGGTTTGCAAGTGGAATGGTTGGATGTTGGTTCGATAAAATGGATGAATATTGTTACTTGCATTGAAATGTTTTCAACAATCTCTTTATCTCTGTGAACGTTTGAATCTATTGTCATGTTGGAAATAAAACTTGCTTTGTGCTCAAAAAGACTTAGTGTAGAAACCTGATCATCCTTGTCGTAACCTGCATTTCTATATAATATTTCCATACACTAAATTCTTGCGAGTACATACGTGTACTCACCGTTTGCTCTAACGGATTTTGGTCAGAAGAAGAGGAAGAATGTAAGGTGGAAGATGTGCCCGACGAATCGTAGTTTGACGTGGACACTGACGGTTTCTCGATGGGTTAGCTGGTCTCCTTCTAGCCAGTTGCCTGAGGGTGGAAGGCACACTGCGGTTTCTTTTGGACTTCCGCTGGAATTTACTTCGTCTTTTGGACTTGTTCAGGCTGCAAAGCCGTAACTTGTAATTATTATGATGTAATAACTCTACCTTTCAAATGTATTATATTTACCTTTGCATGGATATGATTTGTCTTGAAAGACAACGTGTGGGTACTGGGCTACTGATCCAGGGAACCAGTACTATGCACACGGTTGCGGGAAGCCCGAATTGGGATCAATTGGTTGGCACCTACGCTTGCCTTAAGTGTTGCCGACCAATTAGCCTTATTCCGAGTACGGATTTAGTTTAGCAGACGATCGTTATTACGGGTTGCATGAATCTCCAGTCCGACGCAACAGTGATGACCCGATTGCTAATCCGAATCTGGAGCCCCCACGACACTCACAAATGGCCGAATGATGAGCACGAAGTGATGGAGGCTCGAGAGCCGGCCCATGGAGAGCCTCGACCTCAGCAAAATCGAGCACAAACGCAGCAGGCCGTGCGAGCCCCCCAACCTGGGAGTCGCCGACCTAGGCCTCAATGCGGTGACGTCCGATCACAAGGGGGTGAGGTGCGGCCGAAATACGATGACAATAGGTACTTCCCCTTTCACATGGCCCATGGCCACGACTTACGTGACTGCAGGGCCTGGCTGGGCAAACTGGATGCCTTTTATGATGGGCGCGGTGAGATGCCCACGCTCCCAAAGGAGGGCGAGTAGCCCTACAGGGTCAATGCAGGTGAGCACCTGGACGGTCTCGACCTGGAGTTTCAATAGGACGAGCGGCGGATAGACGTGATCTTCGATGGCTCATCTTCCTACCAGTCCCAGCGTGAGCTTAAGACCGCCGCCCGGACAGTCTACCACGCTGCCGTCGGAAAGCCTGTCGACCAGCCCTGCAAGTGGGCTGGCATGACGATTACTTTCACTGGGGAGGATGCCTCCAAGGCATCTCAAAGGATCTCAAGACCGCCCTGGTCGTGTCCCCGACCATAAGCAACACCATGGTCAGTCGAGTCATGCTCGATGAAGGCAGCCTCAACTCGCTTCTTGGCGAGCACACTCGACAGGATGCAAATCCCCCGGTCAAAAATCAAGGACATCACGGTGCATTTCTTCGGGATCGTCCCTGGCAGCTCGACCACCCCGCTCGGGCAAATGGTCCTGCTGGTCACTTTCGGCAACTCGGAAAACTTCCGCACAGAGGTGGTTGACGCAGATCTCCCGTACAATGCCATCCTCGGGCGCCCGGCCTTGATCAAGTTCATGGCGGCTAACCATTACGGCCACAGTTGTATGAAACTTCTAGGACCCAACGGTGTCATCACAGTACGGGGCGATCTCAACACGGCACATGGCTGTGAGAGAAGCCCTAGCTCTCACTGGCTTACTACCCCACCCGGGTCCGGAGATGACTGTGAAGAACACTCGCCAGAAGGCAACAATCCAGCCCAACGGCGTAACAAAGGCCGTACAGCTCGAGGAGAACAACCCGAGCAGGTGCGCCCATGTCGCGGCCGAGCTGGATCCCAAATAGGAACTCGAGCTCGTCACCTTCCTTCGAGCCAACAAAGACATATTCGCCTGGGAACCATCAGACATGCTGGGTGTCCCAAGGGAGGTGATCGAGCACAAACTGCAAGTACGGCCCGGCCAGGGCCCGTACGATAGAAGCTGCGCCGCTTCTCGAACGAGAAAGTGGCTGTAATAAGGGAGAACCTGGAAAAACTCCTGAAGGCCGGTTTCATTCGGGAAATCGACTATTCCGAATGTCTAGCCAACCCTGTGATCATCCAGAAAAAAGGTGGGAAGTGGAGGATATGTGTTGACCACATGGGCTTGAACTTGGAGTGCCCGAAGGACAACTTTCCCCTCCCGCGGATAGACCAGATCGTCGACTCCACGGCAAACGCCAATATGCTGAGCTTCCTGGACGCCTACTCTGGATATCACCATATCAAGTTGGCGGTCGATGACGAGAGTAAAACGGCCTTCATCACCCCGTTCGGGACATATTGCTACACGATCATGTCGTTCGGTATTTGCAATGTAGGCGCGACATTCCAACAACTCATGGCCCAAACCTTCAACCCTCAGATTGGTCGCAACCTCAAGATCTACGTGGACGACATCATCATGAAGAGTTCCTCTGAACGCGACAACGCCCGAGACCTCGCTGAGACCTTCGCCAACCTGAACAAGCACGGGATCAAACTCAACCCTGAAAGTGTGTTTTCGCACCGCTTCAGGGAAGGTGCTCACCATGATCGTGGGGTCGAGTCGCCTCGAACTCTGCAGAAGATTGAAGCTATATAGAGGATGGCGCCCCTGACCTCGGTGAAACAAGTGCAAAGACTCACCGGCCGTATGGCCGCGCTCAGTCAGTTCATCTCAAGACTCGGCGAGCGTGGGTTGCCGTTCTTCAAGTCGTTGTGCAAGCACGGGGGCTTCAAGTGGACGCCCGAGGCGCAATGGTCTTTCGACGAGCTGAAGGCTTACCTCTCGAGTCCACCCTTGCTCATGACACCACAGCTGAATGAGGACTTTCTACTTTACCTCTCGGCAATGTCTCAGGCCGTGAGCGCTGTCCTAGCTGCCGAGCGAGATGGTCAGCAGCAGCCGATCTATTATGTCAGCGAGGTGCTCCAGGGCCCAAGGAGCGCTACCCCTAGGTCTAGAAGCTGTTGTACGCCCTTCTCATGTCTTCACGCAAACTCCGGCACTACTTCCAAGCGCACTCGATGATCGTCCTAAGCGGATTTCTCCTCGGCGAGATCTTGAGGAACCCAGAGGCCGTAGGATGGATCGCCAATTGGGCCATGGAATTGGCCGAATTTGATGTCAAATTTGTAGCGCGCACAGCCATCAAATCGCAAGCGCTGGTGTACTTCATGGTCGAACAAACCCCGCAGCCGGCTCCCGAGCTCGAGGTCGACAAGGAGGAACCCTAGGTCATGCACTTCGACGGCTCAAGGTCCTTTGAGCGCTCAGGGGCTGGCATCCACATCATCACACCAAAGGGAGATAAGTTGAGGTATGTGATTCGCTTCGGCTTCACGGCCACCAACAATGGGGCAGAGTATGAAGCCCTTCTCGCTGGACTTCGAGCCTGCAAGGTGTTAGGCGTACGTCGTCTGGTCGTGAAGGGCGACTCCCAGCTCATCGTCAACCAATACAATAAGTACTACCAGTGCAAGGAGGATTCGATGGCTAAATACCTTGCGGAGGTATGTAAAGCGGAGAAATGGTTCCAGAACCTAGAGGTCAGGAATGTGCCCCGAAAGGACAACACCAGCGCCGACCTCCTGGCCAAGCTCTAATCCTTTGAAGATGAGATACCACCTGACATCATCCTCAAGACCCTAGCGGCCCCTTTAATCTAGAAGTCAGAGCCCTTGGCTGCTCTTCTCGAAGGGGACCCAACCTGGACCAAGCCGATCTACGACTACCTCGAGCGAGGTCGGCTGCCGGACGACCCCACCGAGAGGAGTAGAATCAAGCACTGAGCTTTCTCATACAAGATCGTTGACGGCCAGTTGTACCATCGGGGCGTGTTAGGCGTCCTGTCAAAATGCGTCTCCCCGGAGGAGGGTAAGTTCCTGCTAAACGATATCCACTCCGGTCTCTGTGGAGCGCATTCCTCCTACAGGACGATGGTCGGGAAGGCCTTCCGCATGGGGTTCTACTGGCCAACAACACTTCAAGATGTGCGGGACATAGTCCGCACCTTTTAGACTTGCCAATTCCATGGTCGGAAGTCGCACCAACCGATCTATGCCCTCCAGACCATCCCGCTCGCCTGGCCTTTCTCGACCTGGGGGCTGGACATCCTGGGTCCTTTCCCACGGGCCGTAGGTGGGAAAAGATTCCTATTCATTGCCATCGACACCTTCACCAAGTGGATTGAGGCCGAGCCGGTATCCGCGATCACTGCGCAAGCAGCGGTCAAGTTTTTTCGCTCGTCCGTGGTAACCAGGTACGGAGTCCCATGCAGGATTATTACTGACAATGGAACTCAATTCACCAGCGAGCTGTTCCAAGAATTTTGTGAAAGCATGGGAACCAAGGTGTGCTATGCCTCGGTGAGCCATCCTTAGAGCAGCTGAACCGTAGAGCGAGCCAATAGACAATTCGTTCAAGGCGTTAAGAGGCAAGTTTCTCGGGGGCTTGAGCAGCATGGTAGGTCCTGGGTTGACAAACTCCCCACCATCCTATGGTCGATTCACCACAATCACCGTGATGTGGTCCTCTCCTTCCGGCTGCTGCATGCAAGCCATCCCGCCCTGAGGTGATGCTAAGCTCTCCTAGGATCAACTTGGTCGACTTTGAGACCCCGGATCAGCTATCCAAAATCTCCTCAGGTATTTCTCGCACTAGTCCTGACAAGAGCTAGTACACACACCAACAAAGGATACATCATTGCCGAAAATAACGAAATTGAAACATAACTATAAAGTATTAGCCACATGGCTACTTATTACAACACTTGGTCACCCGAACAGAGTCACGGCAGCGGAAACAAAACGACAAGAAGCAAAACCCGAAGAACACCACAGACGACGACAAGACACGCGACTAGTTCTCCTGGCGATCTTCCTCTAACTCCTCAGCGTAGAACTCACCTGGCTTCAACGGGCCCCGATAGTTCTCTCGATGACAACAGCTTATGTAGCACGTGAGTACAAAAGTACTCAAAGAAGTCCAGAAATTATGCACATGTGGGGCTTTCCAAGGAAGGCTTAAAATGGTTCTTTTGCATAAAGCCAAGTTTCATCAAACCATACTTGTTAATAAGTTTCATAAAGCATATTTTAGCAATTCTTTTTAACAATTGAATTATGTAATATTTCAGTGAGGGTTCTATCCACCATCACTAGTATAAGGGCTCTATCCGCCACAATTTTAAAAGATCAAGATATTCACACATGACTCTATCCGTCATGACATAAAAAAAAACACAGGTTCCATCTGCCTGGTTGGCTCAATCCGCCAATTAAACATCCGAGAGTTCTAACCACTCCCGAATCCCAAAACATCATTTATTAAAACAAAAACAAAAGTCTACCAATATGAAGGCATTCTTCGCTTTGCCCTTGACCGTAGGCACGGCTATTCAAATAGTTTTAACTCTGCAGAGGTGTACAGCTTTACCCACAAGACGTGATATGCCCTTAGTGCCATGTATAATTAACACACTTCCTTAGGTGTGCTGGCAGGGATATCATGACAAGGCCTTTACAATGTATACGCCTAACCCGACTCACCCACTGAGGTTTCACCGCTGTTAGGGTTCTATCTACCCAAAGATGTAAGCCCTCTTGCGCCGTGTGGGGAGTCTAAGATAGGTTTCTACAAATTATTTAGCCAGGTCGTACCATGTCAGACATGTGGTAGTACGGTTATGCTTAGAATGGACAGTCATAAGCGTCAGTCCTTAATTGACTTGGGGCGGTACTTGCACAATCGAAACTAGTGCTCAATCCGCACCCACCCGACATTCCAATCCGCCCAAGCCCAAATCCTTTTTCCTTTTTCTTTTTATTTTGGAAAAACAGTACCAAATACTTTGTAATAATTCCCAAATCACAATTCAAATCATAACTTTTGTAGAATCCCACCCATGGGTCATTTTCATCAATTCGGGTACTAAGCATATCTACTGTTCTAATCAACAAATGTCACAACATAAGATATACATGACATAGCAAAGGATCCTAGGGTTACAATTAAGCATGGATAACAATAATCAAGGAGGTAATCGCAATTGGGATTAACTAATCATCTACATTTGACATACAATGATAAAGATAGCGATGCATGTTTATAAAGAATTTTAAACACATTTGCAAACATGGGATCAAAATGCGTCAAGAGACTTGCCTTCGGTCGTAGCAAGGAGGTCCACTTTGAAGTACATCTTTCCCAGTCCTAATCCATATTTCCATCAACATCATTATTAAACCAAACCCAACCTTTCAAGTCCAAGTTATTTTTGAGAAAGTCTAACCCTTGACTGTAATTCCCGAGCGATGTCCAATACCGCGGACACGGCTATTCGAATAGATTTTACACTCTGCAGAGGTTATGCACTTTACCCACAAGATACAGTCAAACACCACAAAGGCGAGTGTCTGTAACAAAGTCTTTCGGAAACTTCTAATAGCACAAGTGGGCCTCCCCGGTTATTGCACACTAACCCTTCCTTAGCGAAGGCGAAGTTTAGGCCAATCAACCATTAGATGGTTACCTGGCCGCAGCCCTGGTACGCTCCCCCGTACAACTACACAAAAGGTATAGTTGACATCCTGAGGTCCCACAGGTACGTTATTAGCAACTTAATCAACTAGGTCCGTCCCATTACAGACATGTGGTTGCACGTTTGACCCAGTTCAAAGACTTGCAAGGTTAAGTCCTTAGGGTGACCAGGGCAAGACTACCCAAAGAACCAACAGAACGTTCCCGGTGCCACAACTGGCCCACCCGATCATTCTTGCCACATGCCCCGGTCGAAAACTATTTATGAAACCCCAGTTGATTACCATGCACCACGTGCCATCAACATCACATGATACCTTTCCAAAACAGGTTCAATATATCATTAAGTCAATATTAACATTTGATTGTCCAAAATCATGTCATGAGCACGTAGTGTGTCTAAGCAATATACTACAATCGGCCTAACTTCCCATGTTGGCAATTTAATAATGTCCAACTAGTAAAACTACGACTAGGTGACAAGGGTCATGGCACATATTTAATTAACCAAGGTGTCATACAAAGAATTAGGCATTTATCTAATTCCCATAATTTAAATAAAGTATTTTCTAATTAAACTAGCATGCAATAGTTTTGAATCGAATTAATTTTAAATTGGGATCAACATGGTCAAAGCACAACTTGCCTTCAAAGAGTACATGTTCTTGGTCCCGAGCCGCTCCTGGTCAACACATCTCCTTCAAGCCTTCTGCACTTCAACGCCTACTCGTAAAGCGTGCAAATAGCAATAAATAAATAAATAGTAGACAAAAAGTGTCCTAACATCCAAATAAAGTTCATAAACAGAGAGAGCATAAATTTATGAATTTTTAGAAACTGAATCACAATTCGAGTTTAAATGCAAAAGTTATAGCATTTTGAAGTTTAAATAATCAATTAAATAATATTACAGAGAAAAAATTTGGCCCAAAAATTAAATAAAATTCATCATTAGGTAGATCTCAATTTTATACAAATTTAGAAATTTGAATCACCCAAATCGGAGTTAAAACGCAAAAGTTATAAGCGTTTGAAGTTTGAAACAAATTCTGAAATCAATTACTCAAATTAATAAATCATTTTCTTTTTCGGAAATTCATTTATTGCGTCAGCGTGACACGTGGCAGCCTCTGATTGGGCGGCTGACGCCACCGACCATCGCTCACCACGGCCGACCGGGTCCACTGCGGACCCGGCCCACGCCACGTAGGATCGACAGTGGGACTCCATGGGGGTGACATCATTGTCGACAAGCATGGGACTCACCAAAGGTCGACAGTGGGACCCATCGGTGACATCATGGGTGACGCCACGGTGCGGTCACTGACATGTGGGCCCGCCGTGTCAGCGGCCGGGGTTCACGCGCGCATGCCGTGGCCGGCTGTGGGGCTCCTTCGACATCGCTGGCCCCGCTGCGGTCGAGACACGCTCACGCTACGGCGCCGATCACGGCGCCAAGCTTCCAGATTGATCCGACTCACGCGCTTGGGGTGAATGCGCGACCGACCGCTGGATCTAGATCCAACCGCTGGGATTAGATCTCGGGTTTGGAACGGATCTCATCGGCGGCGACGCTGGCGCAATCCTAGCCGTGGCGATGGAGATCCGATACCGAGAAGCTTCGAGGTCCGGCGATGGTCGTGGCGCGCGCTGGCCGATCGAGGCGAGGACGATTTACCAAGTCGACGGCAAGCCGGGCGCGCCCGGCGACGTGAAGTCTACCCACGTGTGCCTCGACGCGGAGTTCGGATCTGGGGTCGACAAATGACGAGGACGGTGGACGGCCGCGAATTCGATTTAAAACCGCGTGGCTCCTTCTCCTTACTCCGTGAGCTCGCTGCCCTTGAAACACGCTGAAACCGAGGCCCACTCATGGGCGGCGCATGAGTCCAAATGGCCGACACTAATTAGGTGACGTGGCTCAACGTGAGCCGCTGATCTCGATCCAACGGCCGTGGGTTTGGACTCAGTCCGGCTCGGTGAGCTGGCCGCCTTGGCCGGCTCGGTCCGGCGACGTGGCTCAATCGTGGCCGCTGGATCTTGATCCAACGGCCACACGCTGTAGGGTTTCTACCGATCGGGTTCGGCCAACCACGGCACGGCCGGGTTCGGCCTGACTCGACTCGAGTCCGACTCTGCCTCGGCCTGATGAACAAGATAAACCGATTCGCTATTTTCCAGCGATTAAATAATTCAATTAATTCCCGTAAATTCATTTAATTCATTAAAAATAGCAAAAGACTCGTAAAAATTCCAAAAATTCGAAAATATTTTAGAACATTTTGGACTCAAATAAAATATTTCCAACAAAATTTTATTTGCAAAGTTAAATTCTTTAATCATTTCAAAATGGAATAAATTCAAATAAATTCCAAATAAATCCAAATAAATTCCTAAAATTCCAAAATTCACCAAAGTGCCAAATCACACATGAATTTAAGGAAAGCAAAATTTTGGGGTGTTACACACAACCAACTGACTACCACACTTCATTAAACTCAACATGACACAATCAAAGCGAGTCACAATTCCTTTAACGACCTCTCTACTTTCTAAAATTTTCAATCGAGGGAATAACTCATTAATGTACACTTGCCCTTCCGATACACGCATCATGCTAACATTTCATTCCATCCTCTCCTGCACAAGACTCAAATCCAAAAACAACTAGTGTAGACAATTGCTCACGGCAGGACAAATATCACCGAACTACCGCCAACTTCACTTCCACCCATCGCTACTCTTAATAAAGGTTAAACCCATACATCATCAACCTCCATCACAACTCCACCCTCATACCACTAAGGTTCGACACCTAGCCCCAAGCTAGGATCAGAAACCTTACCAAACCACAATTGGTTTCTTTCTTAAGAGGGTCTCTGCTTCACACAAAAACACTTAGCTATCAAGCCCAAGTGGACCACACACGACAACTCAAACCCAAAGCAGAATAACAACCATTTTGGGAAGAATTC
The DNA here is from genome assembly GCA_036346355.1 of Rhipidocladum racemiflorum. Classification (NCBI taxonomy): domain Eukaryota; kingdom Viridiplantae; phylum Streptophyta; class Magnoliopsida; order Poales; family Poaceae; genus Rhipidocladum; species Rhipidocladum racemiflorum. Next base: position 20,406,243 of record CM070592.1, on the reverse strand, counting down.
GCAACATCCAAGCCAGATCACAAAGGAAGCATAAATCCCCTACACCACAACCCAAAATACAAAAATTTCTTCATTCTTTCTTTTCAAACTAGAAAGAAATGGACATCTCGATTCATGACATGCATGCACACTTTTCAAGAACACTCTGATTAGTCATATATCCATATATGACTTTCTCACCGCCCTGGCTCATCGACTCCTTTATGATTAATTATGCATAAGCAATGTCTCATTTTCCTTTTTCACCATTCATTCATCATGTAACAACGGTATCAATAGTCATTCACCAAATGACTTCTTCCTCGTGATCAAATAATGGAAACACAATTAACATCGAAGGTTGTGGTAACTCATATAGACTATGACGGCAAAGATAGTTAACAAGAAAACACCACGCCGCATCCCATCCCACATCAATCGAAAATCGAACATGCAAAAATATTGCATTTCAACCAAATTCAACATTTTGGAAGAGAACATCAAAATTTCAAGTCGCATCTGCTCCCACAACCGTCACAAATTTTCTCAAGGAGAGGGAAATTCATTTCCAAAAGGGAACAACTCACTAACAAAATCACTTTATAAAATATTTATAAAATCCACCTTTTTGAAGCACTCGCAAACATCACACACAATATGCAAATAAATCCAACTCTAATAAAAAAGAGTTACAAATTAAGTCTCAAGAGTTTCCAACACAACCCAATATATCCATCTGCTTCCGTTAAAATTTATTCCAAAGATAATTCAGGGTGAACGCGAAAGAGCGCGATCCACTCAAAATCTTTTGGGTGTAAATCCATACTCATAACGCAAATTAAACAAAATAACCAAAACCAAAGATTGGCACCAATAGCTATGGGTTTTAGAGAAACTCAGAAACACAACACAAGGAATACCTTGACCGAAGGCATTCAACCAAAGTGGCAAACAACCACACCAGTTCAAATGGTTTTAAAATACCATTTTAGCATGAATCCCACCATAACGTGTATTCCACTACACTTACCATTTGAGAATTCAATAATCACTATTTACTCATCAAGAGAGTCCAACCGGATTTAACAAAATTTACATAACAATTTCTTTCTCTAGTTACCATTCCCAACACTTTTAATTAAGGTTTTAAGATGCTTATCACAAAGGCACCCAACCAAGACTATATTGACATGATCCCCACGGATCACCAAATCATATAACAACGATTCTATATTTCAAACATAGTACTTAAACAAATTACTTGAGCATGGTTAACCTATCAATTTTATACCATCAATACGCCAACAACTTGACAATTGAAACTTTTTCAATCAATAAAATGACTTCAACAAAAGTAATATCTCTACAAGATAAAATTCGTGAATTAGGATTCTAAGATATGCATTCATTAAGATTAAAATCTTACATCATGTTAATTATCCATGGTCCACTTATCACAACATGTTACAATAACCTCCATTTTTAACAAGGATTTTTCAACAATTAATCTAAGCAATTACCACCACTACTAAGTCACAATATCAATAATTTGCATAATCATCAATCAACAACATTACCTTTAGCTACTCCTATACATCGGTTATAACAAAATTACCACCACACAACATACGCCAACTATTTAAAAATAGATTGAATACTAGCATTAACACCGCCATTAACAACATCATTAACAATAAGTCTTATGTCTTCTCAATTGATATCAATACCAAAGATGGTAGAGACACAACTACATACTTCAAAATATACTAGTAGGTTGCAACAACATAAATAGCAACTCTAATCAACTTCCAAATTAAAGCCACTAGTCAACATGATTAAATTTCTATTAACCCGTTAGATTAGAACATCTTTAAACAACCGGCAAAGTTTCTTTAACAAAAATAATTAATTTACATCATCTTAATGTTCTAATTATGCAGCAAGATTTAAACTTTTAACATTTAACGAGGATCATAAGCACTTTTAAAGCAAGGCAAGAGATTCTAAGTATGTACATTAACCCATTTAATCATTCTCGCTACAGAGTAAACTACAACACTAGTAGTCTATTTATTCCCCAGCTAGAGATGTTAATCACATTGAATTGATTCAACTCAAAAATTAACTTAGCACACATCATTCCATAAACCACATTGTTACCTACTACATAGCAAGGACATAAACTTTTCTAAACACACTAATGGGGCACGAACTCTTGACAAACTGAATGCAACTCAACTTTTAAAGATAACCACAACTCAAGAACCAGAACGAACACCGATAGAAACTTTCTCCTTTCCAGGCAAGGAAGAAAAACAAAACTCCAACAAAAATGCAGGAGAGCTCAATTCTCAATTTGTCAAATTTGCCCACAAAACTCTTCAAGAAATCTCAAAATCTATACTTCCAAGAAGGAAGAAGGACGCACCAGGGAAAATCAAATGTTCAATAAATCTTTTCCGATAAAAGATTCAAACTTAGCTCCAACAACTCAAGGCATGCACAAGGGTGTAACGCCCGTGTTTATAATTAAGCTTAATTAGGCTAACTAGGTGTGGATTAGTGCTCTGTAAAGTTTCCAGTTTGAATTTGGAGTTATTTGCCTTTGAATTCGGTTTTGTCGTTTCGTTTGATTGTTTTCCCCGATTGGAGTCTCGTAATCCAAATCAGGTGAAATCTAAAATCGTGAGAGCTAGATCCCAAACCTAAGTTTTAAAACCTTTATCAGACTCCTCGAACCTATTCCAATAGTCCTCAAGTTAGTTGATTGGAGAACCATCGCTAAAATTGTGAAATTTCGAAGTTTTCGCTGCCGAAGCGGCAAGATCGCTAGCTTTTGCTCATGCAGATTACCTACGAGCGGCAAGATCTGGCCGCTTCGGCAGATCGCCTACCGTGAAGTAGGGCAATGGGCTAGAGCCCTGCTTTTACTCCTCGTGCTTGTGGTTATCCTCTTACCTCAAGCTTTCGTGCCCTCCCTACTCCCTCAAGACACCAGGGGAGCACCTCCTCTCCCTCTCCTCTCTCATTTCTCCTCCTCTCCTCCTCCTTCTTCCTCTCCTCTTCCTTCTCTCTCTCCCTTGAGCTCTCTCTCCTCCTTGTCATTTCCAGCTGGTTGGAGCTCCAGAGGCCGAGTGGAAGCGAGAGCAAGGGTGGAGAAGCGCCTCCAAGCAGCCAAGGAGCTTTACACGAGGTAGGTGTTAGAGTTAAACCTAAACCCTAGGTGTGAATGCCAACCCTAGCTCTTCTTTGACTTATAATCGTTCTTTACGCCCTAGTTAAACTCTAGAAACCCTAGTTGTTGTGGTGCATAGTCGCTTTTCCGAGTGGTTAAACCTAGGTCAAGGGTAGAAGAATCCTTCCACGTGATCGAGTAGTTTCAGAACCCCGATCTACGCTTCGCTGGACTCATTCGCTGCAAGGAGTCATTTCGAGTTCCGAGTCCTTCCTCTCGAACCCTAACTCCGGAAGTCGGAAGTGACTCATGGATGTTTTCTTAGAGCCTCGTAAGTCGCTTAGGGAGAATCGAGTCCGAACTCGATTCGGGATGAAAGTTGGATTCGGAAAGTATATTTAGGTTTTCGGGTAGTAGAAGTCAAATAGCGATTTCTGAGGTTCCAATCAAGAGTTAGATCACGAGGACCTTAGTGTTCTAGCAGTGCCTAGTGCGCAGGTTATAAATCCGCTTTCCCGTGAGGATTTGCAAAAGTTGCACTGGGCATTCGAACAATTTCAAGTTCCAAGTCCAAAAGCTCAGAGGTCTAGCGCACTTAAGTCCCTAGAGTAGTAGAGAACCCGCTGTCGCGATGAAACTCGAGTTTCGACACCCTCCGGGTCGAAATCCATTTTCGCCACGCAGATCCGAGAGAAAGGATCCTAAAAGTGAGATTTTGAGCAATCGAACTCGAAACTTGATTTAAACTCGCGCGTGAATAGGTCCCATGGGTCCCCAGAACCTATCCATGCACTTACGCCGGTTCAAGTCTTTGGGCGAAATCTCAATTTTGGGATTTTGGACTGGGAGAGCTGACTACTACCGTGTGAAGGCAGATCGCCAGAGGGTCCGGCACTACCGGGTTTAGAGCGCCGGTAGTTATTTTCCGTAGAGCGACCCATTTCGGTTTCTCGACCAGCGCACTACCGAAATCCAACTGCATCGCCGCCAGAGCGCACTACCGCCCAATCAACAATGCAGATCGCTGGCCTCCGGGAGAAAATTTAGAATTTCCTTTTCCGCCTAGGTTCTTGTTTTCCGCCGCTTCTTTTCGGATTTTGATTGCTTCTTCGCCTATTTTGATCGATGATTTTGGGTCTCGTTGCTTTTCGTAGACGAGACGCTCGAACGCCGCCGACGATCCCGACTACGCCCCGAGACCGATTTCACCGAAGAGCAACAGTAAGCGCCTCCTTGACCATTTCCAATCCCATATTTGCAAATTCTTACTTTTGATTGCCAAAACTACTATGCATGCTCATAAGTTTACTAAAAGTGATAATTTGTGGGAAGCAATAGTTGTTTAAAATTGTTGGATTACCTCAATCTAATCTGAATATGCAATCCTTGATAGACTTAAGAATAATTTAGACACATTAGTAAGTGTCGAGGGTATTAAAGAATAATAGTTGCATATGCTTAGTTCACGCAATAGAATTGGTTGCAGGAGATCATGACGTTCTTATTCATAAACTCCTCGGAACTATAGGATGGGTGAAGGGTGTCAAAGTTGGAATTGGAGATTTTGGGGTTTTGTTGGAAAAAGGGAATGGTTGCGTGAGTAAAATGGAAAACTTGGAGAGTTTAGACCAAGTAGATGTTTGGTGGTTCGGAGTTGGTGGTATTTGACCGGTAATGGTTCCTGCTGGTAGGTCGGTTTAAGGTTCAGACATTGTCGTGCCGCTGGCTGGTTTGGAGTGGTTTGGTCTGAGATGGTCCCTTGCTATGGGGAGATTGAAGGCTAGTGTGTGCTCTGGGGCCGCTTAGTGTCGATCCTCCGTGGGCCATAGCAAGTGGGTTTGGAAGATCTCGCCGAGTCACCCTAAGGACTGAACTTGGTGCTATTTATCGGGTATAATTCAGGCAACCACATGTGCCAAGATGGGATGGCCTCACTTAGTACGGGAAAAGGGATCTGACCCTGCATTTTGGAGGGCAAAGAGGATTGGATGCACCTGTGGTGTCGGTGCATTCTAGGGACTTTCTTGTCGAGGCATCGAAGGAAAGTTTACCCAATACAACGGTAATGCCTACTACAGGGAGGTCGTGGGCTAGTGGGTGCCTATGGGAACCACTGGTGGCCTCTGTGGCTGTAGTTAGGATGCACGCATCGGCCTGGCAGGATTAAAACTCCAATCTCTTGAAAGGTTCCGCCACCGCCTAGCAAATCGGGTACTTCGTATCGCGAGGCATGGATGACATGACCGCTAGAACGTGTCATGTGGGTACAGCAGGTACGCCTCTGCAGAGATAAATAAACTAATCGATTAGCCGTGCTCACGGTCATGAGCAGCTTGGAAAGTATTATCAAGTATAGATTTTGGGTCTGGGTTGACTTCTGGGGAAATGGGTTTTGTGGTTAGATTATGTTGGTCAGGTGTGTGTTTGGATCTTGGATTCGGATAAGGTGCAGGTGGTTGGTTGTTTTGGTGAAAGGAACGGTTGGATGGTTGATTTGGTTAATGGTTTATCTATTACTATTTGTTTGAAATGTTTTCTTCAGCTTCTTTTGTAAAAATGCGAATGTGAATCTATTATCATATTGCAAGCAAAAATCTGCTTTGTGCTCAAAAGACTAGTGTAGAAACCTATTATTCATTGATTTAACCTACATTTTATATGTTTATATTCCATACACTAAAGTCTTGCGAGTACATACGTGTACTCACTGTTTGCTCTAACGGACTTTGGTTAGAAGGAGAAGAAGTGTAATGATGCAGATGTTCCGCATAAGTCGCAGTCATTGCTTGACGCCGATTTATCTACCGGGCTTAGCTGGGTTATCATCCAAATGGGCTTGCCTGGGTGGAGGCACACCGCGTGTTCTTCTTTGGAGTTTACCGGGCGTTGGAGGATTATTTTGGACTTGTGCCTACTGTGAAGCCGAGACTTGTAAAGTTAAACTATTGTAATAACGTTACCTTTCATGTGTAATATATTTACTCTTGCATAGTTGAGACCTGCCTTGTATGACAACGCTGCGGTACTGGCCATCGATCCAGTGGAACCAAGATAATGCACGCGTTATGGGAAGCTCGAGTTGGGATCAATCAGTTGGCATGTACACTCCTCACGAGTTTTGCCGATTAATTGGCCCCAATCCGAGTACGGAGTCGGTTTAACGGTCAGGAGACGTTACGGGTTGCATTAATCTTCTGACCAATGCAACAGTAATATCCTGCACCGCTAATCTGATTCCGGAGCCCCCACAAAGGGGAAACTCCAACACTTTTTCTTAGATAGGGAGAACAACAACCACAAAAGTTTCCTCCTCAAGACAGCCCGTAATGACCAACAAAACCGGTGTCAAAGCAAAAATAGCGACCAAATGTAAGCGCAACACTAGACTCTTCTTCTTCGTCTTCAACCAAGGAAGACAAAACCACATACCGCATACGAAACAATCCGCGAAAATCCAAGACCAAACACTTTTCTTTTGATTTCAATCGACTAAAAAAACAAGAAGACCAACCAAAACCGACCATCGGAACGGTGAAAAGCATCCGAAGGATACCACCATCAACTCTTCTATTTGTCTCCAGCCAACTACCCGATCTACGATAGAAAAGGTAAGCACTCTTTCCCCACAAGGGATTCATAGTTCTTCGGTGATGGCTTTAACCGGCCATACCGTCAAACCACACCCTTACTCTTAACAAAAGTGGTGACCGAAACCCTTCAGCCCCACAACCCACTTTATCACCACAACAAGCACAATTCAATCATTTATCTCATTATCAAATGAAGCATTCAACATCAAAGCTTAAATACAACATTTAAGCGTAAAGGAACGATACCCATACCCTTTCCTATCAGGCATCCATGTGTGTCAAATTTTAGATTAGTTATACCACTTTTGCAAGTTTTAATGTTGCTATCCTATGACAAAATTTTAGTTAAAACCTAAGCCATGTTTCTAAGTTATCCCACATCACATTCCAAGGACCTACAGCCCGCTCTGATACCAACTGTAACACCCCGACATCTAGTATGCCCGAATGCTACCAAACATAAGCTGAACAACATCTAAATACAAAAATTAAGGTAAATTACAGCAAGGAGTAAATGCTAAAACCCAAAATTTCGGCAGCATCTCCTTTGTTTTAACATGAATAGAAGGAAACACAATAGCATAGCAATATTAGGCAATATGAGATACATCTAAAAATAGCAATAATTAAAGGTACGACTACCAAATAAGTCTAAATCTAAACATTCAATGCCTCTATGAGCCAAACTAACAAAAGCTAAAACCATTAAGCATTAAACATCACACTAGTTTATTGTCAAAACCCAAATGAACGACTTGTGGGACAATTGAGTGAAGCTACGTGTAGAAGTGTGACTATTTCCCTTCCTGGCATGCCGATCTCAAGGTACCTAAAACAACAAGAAAGCACAAGCGTGAGTTCAACACTCAAAGAATCATATTGTAATGGTACACAAGAACAAATATATGGCTACAACATCTCATATCATGACTTTCATCTCATTCATGGTCACATATTATCATCATCATCAATATGTATGAAGTGCAATGCAATGCTCATGTCTCCTTGGAAACTCATATCGGTATGGTTGAGTACACACCCGCTTGTGCACTCCTCTCCCCTTCCATCCCGAAGATGGAGGGTGCCTACTCCTCACTTCCGCTCACCGCGTGGATGGAATCACGATGTAGGACTTACTCATTGGCTCTCCGGATTAGTCATAACTTTCACCGACCTTCCCGGATTAGTTATGACTTTCACCGCCTCGGCCATGTAACATGCCATGTATGCAAATATGCCAACATCATAATAAACTTGTACATTAACACATGGCATCATAGCATACTCATCATATCAAAGGAAATCATCAAAGCATGGCAAGTGATCATGTCATGGAATCAAGTTCATCTAGTCTCAACTAGCAACCTACAAACCGCTATCCATTACAATGCACTTGCCTGAACCTCGGGCAACGGATTGGCGAGAAGTAAAAGGCACTCCCGGAGTCACACCACCTGCACATAGGTATCACACACTCACAATCATGACCACAAAACAGTACGCAAACCCTCATCTACCCCGACATTGCCAACTACTCGCAAAACCTAAAAACAGAGGTTATGTCCCGTCGGGACAGCAGCCTTCCAAAAGGCATAACTTGAGTTCTGGGACTCCGAATCAATTAAACAAGTACATCTTCGCGTAGCTTAGGAAATTTGCCAACTTTTTCTAGGTATATGGAAAGAATGATTCAGAATCTAAAGTTGTTTAATCTGCAGATTACCGTGGATCTGCTCCAATCAAGGCCATGCATTTTAACACGCCGGTAAATCAACCATAACTTTCAAGAGGGTTCTGCTCAGTGCCACCCTTTGGGAACCTCGCTTCTACACGCTGCTATCCTAGAGGGTTCTGCTCGTGCCACCCTTTGGGAGATGATGCGCCGTGTTGGGTTCATCGAGCCACCAGAGTTCATGATCTCAAGCGCTGGACTTAGCCCAAAGATCTTCTCTTTTGTGGCAGAGGTCACCATTCGAGGTCGCCTTGCAGGAGAGCGTACACGCCTCTACTATGGCACAGCTCCGAAGTCCTCTCAGCCGCTGCTAGATGGGGCGATATGGCAATCCTTCGACTCCGCTTCGACCTTCCCGAGCTGTCGCAGATGTTTCCGAGTTGTCCTCTCGTGAGTCGGATGGCCAGGCAAACCTCTATGCACAGTGAATCCGCAGATGGATTTAGTGGAAGCTTGGCAGGTTGGGTACGCGGCGAAGCCGCTGATGTGTACCGCTTCGCCGGACGAAGCTCGTCGCCGCCGTCAGATTTCCGAGCCAGAGAGCCATATGGCACCGCTCGCCAACCATGGCTTCTTCACCATCGAGATGATCTACGGGAGCACGATGAGCTTGAGCCGCCAGAGGAGCTTCCTCGCCTTACGGATCCTACCGGCCGGGTCTCCCGCAGCGCTGTGGATGTTCAGGCGAGGCAGCAGCCGCCGCCGCTGCCTCACCAGGCGCCCGAGCCTCGCCGAGTGCAGCACCGGTCGTAACCTCGCTCTTTGGCGGTCGTGGAGTACGAGCTGATGTACCCGTGGAGTCATCTACTTCTTCTGCAGTTCCTGTGCCCTTCCGATGCTCCCGCCGAGAATGGTGGGGATGTGTAGACCTGGATTTTAGGAGTCCTCTCAGGTAATAGGTAGTAATCAAGCTCGCTTTGTCGTGAGATACGAGCCGGCCGGGTGATGTACTTTTGCCGCATGCAGGTTAGGTGGGAACTTGTGTTAAGTGGAAGTGATGATGTAATATGAATCAATCAGAGCGCCGCAAGGAAGTGCCTTGTTGTCGCCCTTAAATCTATCGTATGCAATCCTTTCACGCAATGCATGCTTCATTGCCTTGTATTGTCGCTAATCCTAGTAAATGCATAGGAATCCCGCAAGAATCCCGCTGTGTCGCCTCATTTCGGTACGCCACCGTTGTTCACATTGTTGAACCTTGTGTTAAGCAGATGCCGAGGAGACGGCCACCAGGCGATTACGGCCGAGGGTACGGCGCGAGATGAACCGAACCCTCACTTCGTGGATCCGCCGAGCAGGGATCCCATAGCCATGTTTCGCGGGCATTCTAATGATCCAGTTGGCGCCAAGACATGGACGCCGTGAAGCGCAGAGTGAGGAATTACCTCCTCCTCCGCCCATGGCCCAAGCATCGGTGATGCACTGCTTACTCGAGAGATTGGTGCAGAATTCGGAGAATCTGGGTACCGTTGCTTTTGGAGGTGTGGCAGCGATGCAACCCCAGACTCAGCTGGCAAAGTTCCAACGAACTCGCCCACCGAATTTCTCCACGGCCACTGATCCTTTGGACGCGGACGACTGGCTCCGCGACATTGAAGATAAACTTGAGTTGGATAGATGCACGGAGGATGAGAAAGTCCAAAGATGCTGCACATTATCTCCAAGGAGTGGCAAAGAAGATGGTGGAACAGCTTTTAAGACTATTCGCCTGCTGGACAAGTTACCACTTGGGCAGATTTCAAAGAAGCTACACTCCATATTCCCTCCAAATTGATGGAGATAAAGAAGAGGGAATTTTATAATTTGAAGCAAGGGTCCATGTCCGTTATGGACTATCTCGCATAAGTTTAATTACTCCGACTGCTATGTCGCCGATGAGATTCCGAGCGAGGCCCTAAAACCGCTTGGTTCCGGAGCATTTGAATGATGAAGTTAAACATTCGCCGCAGCTCTTGATTTCCCAAATCTCCAAGAGCTAGTGGATAAGGCGATTCGGTGGAAGACAAAGGCAAAGGCGCTATGAAAATCGAAACGGAAGTGGCTGGCCCAAAAGCAGCCTGCGGGCCCGCCAAGGTCTCGCCTGGAAGGCCAAGTTAGTGTTCACCCATCACTTCTCCTCCAAAACCTCAACGACTGCTCGTGCCTCTCAATCATGCGGTTCAATCTCATAACCGCTGTGGGCGATGCAAGGAGGACAACAAAGGGGGACGCCGCTTTCATGCTTTGCATGTGGACAAAGTTGGCCATTTTGCCAATGTTTGCCCTCATCGCCGACTCCCTACCGACTCGCCCGCCGCTCAAAGCGCCCGCTCGCCCTCAAGCTCTCGTTAGTGGACGTGGTGGTCATCAAAGTTGGCCGAGCAGCCTGCTGGCGCAGAGTCCCGCTCAGGGTCGCCTTAATTTGGTAACAAATGAGGAAGCAAGTAATGCACCGATGTGGTCCTCGGTATGTTTCTTGTGCATTCAGCTCCTACTGTGGTTTTGTTTGATTCTGAGCTTCCCATTCCTTTGTGTCTTCAAGGTTCAAGTATGACCAAGGGATTAAGACTAGTTTGCTAGGCAATTACATGTTAGTTCATTCCCTCGGCTCACTCCTTCTGCCTGCCAGTATTTGCCTAGGAGTCCCGATTGTGATTGAAGGAGTGCGATTTAGTGGAGATCTGATTCAGATCGATACACCTGACTTAATGTAATCCTAGGGATGGATTGGTTATCTAAGAACCAAGGACGATCGACAGTCCGAACGCTCTATTTCCTTGGTGAATCCAGATGGCATCCAAATCAAATTTAACTCCAGCCCGCTATCGCTGCAAAAGCCCTCTCTTCATTCCTTGTCTATTCTTGAGATGGGATAAGTACCGGTTGTCCGTGAGTATCCCGATATTTTTCCCGAAGAATTGCCGGATTGCCTCCGCATTGCAGACTTGGAGTTCATTATAGATTTGCTACCTGGAACAAAGACCAATATCCAAGCGCCTTACCGGATGCCCTGATGAGTTGGATCGAACTCAAGAAGCAACTCAAGGAGCAGCTAGCAAAGGGTTTTATCCGCCCCAGCTCTTCGCCATGGGGTAGTCTAGTGCTCTTCGTTAAAAAGAAGGACGGCAGCCAAGATGTGTGCCGACTATCGCTCGCTGAACGAAGTCACCATTAACAATAAGTATCCCTTCCGCGGATCGATGATCTGCTTGATCAATTGAGCGGAGCTCAAATCTTTTCTAAAATCGATTTGAGGCTTGGGTACTTCCAACTCAAAATCCGACCGAGGACATTCGTAAAATCGCGCATTACTCGCTATGGATTGTACGAGTATACAAAGTGGTTTCCTTTGGTCTTACCAATGCCCTCGCCACTTTCATGAATTCATGAACAAGGTATTCATGGAATACCTGGATAAATTCGTGGTGGTATTCATTGATGACATCCTCATCTACTCCTAAGTGAAGAAACGCATGAGCTTCATTTGGCGTTAGTGCTCGACAAACTCCGCGAGCACCGCCTTTACGCAAAATTCAGCAAGTGTGAGTTCGCTCAAAGAAGTTGCCTTCTTAGGGCATGTTCTTTCCAAGTGTGGAGTTGCGCTGATCCAAGTAAGGTGCAGGATTTAATTGCTTGGGAGCAGCCACTGATCGCTCCTCGAGATCCAAGTTTTCTGCCTTGCTTAAGCATTAATGACTGCTCATCGAGAACTTCTCCAAAGTCGCTTAAACCGCTGATGTAACTACTCAAAAAAGAAAAGAAATTTGAGTGGTCATCAAGTTGTGAGGCAAGTTTTCAAGAGTTGAAGCGAAGACTCACCTCTCGCCCCAATTCTTGTTTTGCTGCATATACATAAGAGCTTTGACGCTTTCGCGTGATGCTTCGCCGTGGTCTCTTGCCAGTGCCGATGCAAGACGGCAAGGTGGTAGCTTATGCTTCACGACAACTGAAACCTCACGAAGCCAACTATCCAACCCATGATTTGGAATTGGCAGCGGTCATTCATGCTCTAAAACTGTGGCGTCATTATCTCATTGGAAACAGATGTGAGATATTTACCGATCACAAGAACCTGAAATATTTCTTCACCCAACCAGATCTGAACTTGAGGCAGCGCAGATGGTTGGAACTGATCAAGGATTATGATCTGGAAATCCATTATCATCCAAGCAAAGCTAATGTGGTTGCAGATGCCCTCAGTCGCAAACTGCACGCCATCAGTGCATCAACTTTTGTTAATCAACCTCAACTAATGGATGAGTTTCGGAGACTCAATTTGGAAGTGGTTCAAGAAGGGTTTGTGGTGGCCCTAACCTTAGAGCTCACTCTTGAGTCCCAAATTCTAGCCACACAAATCGTTGATGAGAAAGTGGCTGAAATTAAGCGCAGCTTGAAGGAAAGCGCGCCTTCGGAGTTTTTGGAAAGAGCAGATGGGATGGTCATGCGTGGACGGCGATTGTAATGCTCCGAATGACCAGGAGATCAAACAATTGATCTTGAATGAAGCTCACAATACTCTTCTTTCGATCCACCCCGAAGTATTTAAAATGTACCAGGATCTCCATGTAAGTTTCTGGTGGCCTGGTATGAAAAAAGAGATCGCTGAATTTGTCGCTACTTGCGATGTGTGTCAGCGAGTGAAAGCGGAGCATCAACGCCCTGCGGGATTGCTCCAACCTTTAAAAATTCCAGAGTGGAAATGGGATGAAGTCGGCATGGATTTCATCACTGGTCTGGCCGAAATCTTCAGTGGCTATGACTCCATTTGGGTAATCGTGGATCGATTGTCCAAAGTGGCTCATTTTATTCCACCATACCACCTACAATGGGCCTAAACTTGCGTAACTTTACCTCGAATCACATAGTCCGATCGCATGGTGTTCCTAAGGTCATTGTGTCGCATCGTGGGGACCCAATTTACGCCGCGATTCTGGAAAAATCTGCATGAACTCCTTGGTACTACGTTGTTTTTCAAAGACAAGCATTTATCCTCGATCGATGGCCAAACTGAAAGAACTAACCAAGTCTTGGAGGATATGCTGAGAGCTTGTGTGTTGGCTTACAACGCAAAGTGGGAAAAATGTTTTGCTTTCACTGAATTCTCCTACAACAACATATCGTGCAAGTCTCCGATGTCGCTGCTCAAGCACTTTATGGGAGAAAGTGCGTAACTCCTTTGTTCGTCTGGTCTCAAGTCGGCGAAAGACAATTCTTCGGCCCTCGCTGTAATCCAAGAAGCCAAAGATCATGTCAAGTTGATTCGAGACCGACTAAAGGAAGCTCGCCGAGGCGTAAAAGTTACGCCGATACTGCCGCCGCGAGCCGAGTTTTGATGTAGACAATTTCGCCTATCTCAAGGTGTCGCCGCCACGTGGCACTCGCCGCTTTCAAGTTCGTGGAAATTAGCGCCGCTACGCTCTGACCGCATCGCATTCTTGCGAGGAAAGGTGAAGTTGCTTACCAGATTGAACTTCCCTCGCCTTTCCGAGGTACACGATGTATTCCACGATCGTAGCTAAAGAAATGTCTTCGAAGCCCACGTAACTTACTCCCATTGGAAACGATTGATCTTCACCGATCTATCGTATCACGAGCATCCGATCCAAGTACTTGAAGAAGCCGAGCGCCTTACTCGCAATCAAGTCATCGTAATGCTCAAAATCCAAAGTGGAGTAATCATACCTGTGACGGCTACTTGGGAACGAAGATCGCCTTAGAATTGAGTTTCCTCTTCTTCGCAGAGTTCAGCTAATCTCGAGGACTAGATTATTCCAAGGGGGTAGGATTGTAACGCCTGCGGCTTATAATTAAGCTTAATTAGGCTAACTAGGTGTGGATTAGTGCTCAGAAAGTTTCCAGCTTGAATTTGGAGTTATTTGCCTTTGAATTCGGTTTTGTCGCTTCGCTTGATTGTTTTCCGATTGGAGTCTCGTAATCCAAATCGGGTGAAATCTAAAATCGTGAGAGCTAGATCCCAAACCTAAGTTTTAAAACCTTTATCAGACTCCTCGAACCTATTCCAATAGTCCTCAAGTTAGTTGATTGGAGAACCATCGCTAAAATTGTGAAATTCTCGAAGTTTTCACGCCGGCAAGAAGATCGTAGCTTTGCTCACAGATTACCGGCCGAGCGGCAAGACTGCCGCCTCGGCAGATCGCCAGTAGCGAGGGCAGCGGGCTAGAGCCCTGCTTTACTCCTCGTGCTTGTGGTTATCCTCTTACCTCGCTTCTCGTGGCCCTCCCTACTCCCTCAAGACACCAGTGGAGCACCTCCTCTCCTCTCCTCTCTCATTTCTCCTCCTCTCCTCCTCCTTCTTCCTCTCCTCTTCCTTCTCTCTCTCCCTTGGAGCTCTCTCTCCTCCTTGTCATTTCCAGCTTGGTTGGAGCTCCAGGAGGCCGAGTGGAAGCGAGAGCAAGGGTGGAGAAGCGCCTCCAAGCGCCAAGGAGCTTTACACGAGGTAGGTGTTAGAGTTAAACCTAAACCCTAGGTGTGAATGCCAACCCTAGCTCTTCTTTGACTTATAATCGTTTCTTTACGCCCTAGTTAAACTCTAGAAACCCTAGTTGTTGTGGTGCATAGTCGCTTTTCCGAGTGGTTAAACCTAGGTCAAGGGTAGAAGAATCCTTCCACGTGATCGAGCAGCCAGAATCCCGATCTACGCTCGCTGGACTCATTCGCTGCAAGGAGTCATTTCTCGAGTTCCTGAGTCCTTCCTCTCGAACCCTAACTCCTGAAGTCGGGAAGTGACTCATGGATGTTTTCTTAGAGCCTCGTGAAGTCGCTTAGGAGAATCGAGTCTGAACTCGATTCGGGATGAAAGTTGGATTCGGAAAGTATATTTAGGTTTTCGGGTAGTAGAAGTCAAATAGCGATTTCTGAGGTTCCAATCAAGAGTTAGATCAATGAGGACCTTAGTGTTCTAGCAGGCCTAGTGCGCGTGTTAAGTAAATCCGCTTTCCCGTAGGATTTGCAAAAGTTGCACTTCGGGCATTCGAACAATTTCAAGTTCAAGTCCAAAAGCTCGTGAGGTCTAGCGCACTTAAGTCCCTAGAGTAGTAGAGAACCCGCTGTCGCGATGAAACTCGAGTTTCGACACCCTCCGGGTCGAAATCCATTTTCGCCACGCAGATCCGGAGAGAAAGGATCCTAAAAGTGAGATTTTGAGCAATCGAACTCGAAACTTGATTTAAACCTGCGTGAATAGGTCCCATGGGTCCCCAGAACCTATCCATGCACTTACGCCGGTTCAAGTCTTTTGGGCGAAATCTCAATTTTTGGGATTTTGACTGGGGAGAGCAAGACTACATGGTGTGGTGAAGTGATCACGGAGGGTCCGCACTACCGGGTTTAGAGCGCCGGTAGTTATTTTCCAGAGAGCGACCCATTTCTGCTTTCGACCAAATGCACTACCAGGAAATCCAACCGTATCGCCGCCAGAGCTGCACTACCGCCCAATCAATGCGGTATCGGGCCTCCGGGAGAAAATTTAGAATTTCCTTTTTCCGCTTCTAGGTTCTTGTTTTCCGTTCGCTTCTTTTCGATTTTGATTGCTTCTTCGCCTATTTTGATCGATGATTTTGGGTCTCGCAGCTGCGGTAGACGTAGACGCTCGAACGCCGCCGACGATCCCGACTACGCCCCGAGACCGATTTCATCAAGAGCAACAGTAAGCGCCCTTGACCATTTCCAATCCCATATTTGCAAATTTACTTTTGATTGCCAAAACTACTATGCATGCTCATAAGTTTACTAAAAGTGATAATTTGTGGGAAGCAATAGTTGTTTCTAAAATTGTTGGATTACCTCAATCTAATCTGAATATGCAATCCTTGATAGACTTAAGAATAATTTAGACACATTAGTAAGTGTCGAGGGTATTAAAGAATAATAGTTGCATATGCTTAGTTCAGCAATAGAATTGGTTGCAGGAGATCATGACGTTCTTATTCATAAACTCCTCGAACTATAGGATGGGTGAAGGGTGTCAGTTGGAATTGAGATTTTGGGGTTTTGTTGGAAAAAGGGAATGGTTATGTGAGTAAAATGGAAAAACTTGGAGAGTTTAGACCAAGTAGATGTTTGGTGGTTCGGAGTTGGTGGTATTTGACCGGTAATGGTTCCTGCTGGTAGGTCGGTTTAAGGTTCAGATATTGTCAGCCGCTATCGGTTTGGAGTGGTTTGGTCCGAGATGGTCCCTTGCTATGGGGAGATTGAAGGCTAGTGTGTGCTCGGTGGGGCCGCTTAGTGTCGATCCTCTCGTGGCCATAGCAAGTGGGTTTGAAGATCTCGCCGAGTCACCCTAAGGACTGAACTTGGTGCTATTTATCGGGTATAATTCGTGCAACCACATGTGCCAAGATGGGATGGCCTCACTTAGTACGGGAAAAGGGATCCGACCTCGCATTTTGGAGGGCAAAGAGGATTGGATGCACCTGTGGTGTCGGTGCATTCTAGGGACTTTCTTGTCGAGGCATCGAAGGAAAGTTTACCCAATACAACGGTAATGCCTACTACAGGAGGTCGTGGGCTAGTGGGTGCCTATGGGAACCACCGTGGCCTCTGTGGCTGTAGTTAGGATGCACGCATCGGGCCGGCAGGATTAAAACTCCAATCTCTCAAAGGTTCCACACCGTTTCAGCAAATCGGGTACTTCGCATCGCGAGGCATGGATGACATGACCGCTAGAACGCGGTCATGTGGGTACAAAGGTACGCCTTCGCAGAGATAAATAAACTAATCGATTAGCCGTGTTTCACTGGCCATGAGCAGCTTGGAAAGTATTATCAAGTATAGATTTTGGGTCCGCTGACTTCTGGGAAATGGGTTTTGTGGTTAGATTATGTTGGTCGTGTGTGTTTGGATCTTGATTCGGATAAGGTGCGGTGGTTGGTTGTTTTGGTGAAAGGAACTGGTTGGATGGTTGATTTGGTTAATGGTTTATCTATTACTATTTGTTTGAAATGTTTTCTTCAAATTCTTTTGTAAAAATGCGAATGTGAATCTATTATCATATTGCAAGCAAAAATCTGCTTTGTGCTCAAAAGACTAGTGTAGAAACCTATTATTCATTGATTTAACCTACATTTTATATGTTTATATTCCATACACTAAAGTCTTATGTAGTACATACGTGTACTCACCGCTTGCTCTAACGGACTTTGGTTAGAAGGAGAAGAAGGTGTAATGATGCAGATGTTCCAGACGAGTCGCAGTCATTGCTGACGCCGATTTATCTACCGGGCTTAGCTGGTTATCATCCACCAGCTTGCCTGGGGTGGAGGCACACCGCGTGTTCTTCTTTTGGAGTTTACCGGCGCTGGAGGATTATTTTGACTTGTGCCGGCTGTAGTCGAGACTTGTAAAGTTAAACTATTGTAATAACGTTACCTTTCATGTGTAATATATTTACTCTTGCATAGTTGAGACTGCCTTGTATGACAACGCTGCGGTACCGGGCTATTGATCCAGTGGAACCAAGATAATGCACGCGTTATGGAAGCTCGAGTTGGGATCAATCAGCTTGGCATGTACACTCCTCACGAAGTTTTGCCGATTAACTGGCCCCAATCCGAGCACGGAGTCCGCTTAATCTGGCCAGAGATTTACGGGTTGCATTAATCTTCTGACCAATGCAACAGTAATATCCTGCACCGCTAATCTGATTCCGGAGCCCCCACAAAGGGGAAACTCCAACACTTTTTCTTAGATAGGGAGAACAACAACCACAAAAGTTTCCTCCTCAAGACAGCCCGTAATGACCAACAAAACCGGTGTCAAAGCAAAAATAGCGACCAACAGAAGCGCAACACTAGACTCTTCTTCTTCGTCTTCAACCAAGGAAGACAAAACCACATACCGCATACGAAACAATCCGCGAAAATCCAAGACCAAACACTTTTCTTTTGATTTCAATCGACTAAAAAAACAAGAAGACCAACCAAAACCGACCATCGGAACGGTGAAAAGCATCCGAAGGATACCACCATCAACTCTTCTATTTGTCTCCAGCCAACTACCCGATTCATTTATAGAAAAGGTAAGCACTCTTTCCCCACAAGGATTCATAGTTCTTCGGTGATGGCTTTAACCGCCATACCGCCAAACCACACCCTTACTTTAACAAAAGTGGTGACCAAACCCTTCAGCCCCACAACCCACTTTATCACCACAACAAGCACAATTCAATCATTTATCTCATTATCAAATGAAGCATTCAACATCAAAGCTTAAATACAACATTTAAGCGTAAAGGAACGATACTCCATACCTCTTTCCTACTCAGGCATCCATGTGTGTCAAATTTTAGATTAGTTATACCACTTTTGCAAGTTTTATTGTTGCTATCCTATGACAAAATTTTAGTTAAAACCTAAGCCATGTTTCTAAGTTATCCCACATCACATTTTAGTTCTAACCTAAGGTATGACACTAAAAATACACATTCCAAGGACCTACAAATTTCGCTCGATACTAATCAGAACACTCGACATCTAGTATGCCCGAATGCTACCAAACATAAGCTGAACAACATCTAAATACAAAAATTAAGGTAAATTACAGCAAGGAGTAAATGCTAAAACCCAAAATTTCGGCAAAGATCTCCTTTGTTTTAACATGAATAGAAGGAAACACATAGCATAGCAATATTAGGCAATATGAGAGACATCTAAAAATAGCAATAATTAAAGGTACGACTACCAAATAAGTCTAAATCCAAACATTCAATGCCTCTATGAGCCAAACGAACAAAAGCTAAACCATTAAGCATTAAACATCACACTAGTTTATTGTCAAAACCCAAATGAACGACTTGTGGGACAATTGAGTGAAGCTACGGTAGAAGTGTGACTATTTCCCTTCCTCAAGATGTCGATCTCAAGGTACCTAAAACAACAAGAAAGCACAAGCGTGAGTTCAACACTCAAAGAATCATATTGTAATGGTACACAAGAACAAATATATGGCTACAACATCTCATATCATGACTTTCATCACATTCATGGTCACATATTATCATCATCATCAATATGTATGAAGTGCAATGCAATGCTCATGTCTCCTTGGAAACTCATACCGGTATGGTTGAGTACACACCCGCCGGTGTGCACTCCTCTCCCCTTCCATCCCGAAGATGGAGGGTGCCTACTCCTCGCTCCGCTCATCGCGGTGGATGGAATCACGATGTAGGACTTACTCATTGGTTTCTCCGGATTAGTCATAACTTTCTCACCGACCTTCCCTGATTAGTTATGACTTTCTCACCGCCTCGGCCATGTAACATGCCATGTATGCAAATATGCCAACATCATAATAAACTTGTACATTAACACATGGCATCATAGCATACTCATCATATCAAAGGAAATCTTCAAAGCATGGCAAGTGATCATGTCATGGAATCAAGTTCATCTAGTCTCAGCTAGCAACCTACAAACCGCTATCCATTACAATGCACTTGCCTCAACCACGCAACGGATTACGGGAAGTAAAAGGCACTCCCGAGTCACACCACCTGCACATAGGTATCACACACTCACAATCATGACCACAAAACAGTACGCAAACCCTCATCTACCCCGACATTGCCAACTACTCGCAAAACCTAAAACAGAGGTTCTGTCTCTGGCCGACAGCAGCCTTCCAAAAGGCATAACTTGAGTTCTGGGACTCAATCAATTAAACAAGTACATCTTCGCGTAGCTTAGAAATTTGCCAACTTTTTCTAGGTATATGGAAAGAATGATTCAGACTCTAAAGTTGTTTAATCTACAGATTACCGTGGATCTGCTCCAATCAAGGCCACAGATTTTAACACGCCGGTAAAACAACCATAACTTTCAAACGGTTGGGTAGAATTTAACGTTCTTTATATCCACTGAGAGATAATGAAATTATCTACAACTTCTTCGACATCTGTATTTACCAAATTCGAATCTAAATTGGCGAAAAACCTAACCCTAGGTCGATCGCTTCATGCTGTCCCAAAACAGTAAACGCTGCAACATCTAGATCTAATCCAATCTACTCAATTCCAGCACCACCAATTGATCTAAAATCATTATAAACACCCTTAGAACAGTACCTAGATCAACCCTAAGGATTTCCATGGCCATACCTTTGCCCGACGACGAGAACTCACACAAGAACTCCTCCCAAATCGCCTCGCCTCGCCTCGCTCCTCGCTCCTCGCTCCTGGATGGATCTTCGAGGTGTAGGAGGTGGGGAGGCTACCCTAGGGAAGCAAGGGAGGTGGAGGAGAGGTGGTGGAGAGGTGGAGAGGGCAAGGGTCACACGGCCATAATGGGGAGGGCTGGCTAGGGCAAGGAGAGGTGGTGGGGCGCACAATGAGGGGGCGGGGCGACAAAGGGCAGGGGGAGGCCTTTACCAGCCCCCACACCCTATCCTAATCCTAAATGGATTCCCACTCCATCCCACCAAAGCCCACAACCCCCACTTTAGGCCCAAACTCCCGGAAGGCCCAAAACCCCGAACGCTTATTAACCTCCAAAACCTATGGTTTTAACCTTATTTCCACATCTCATACTGTTTTTGACCTTATCATGCACGTTAAATAAGGTTACAACACTCCGTGGTGTCACAAAGGCGTGACGGGAGTCCTCGAGCCGATCGCTGTGAGCTTTTCCCCAATCGAGGATAGCCTTCCCGGCAAAGATCCTCAAGCGCGCATGCGCTGGGACCGACCTTCTGGCCATAAAGTAGAACGGTCGTCCTCGGCTCGACTCCTCGCGAAGACCAGCAACCGGACATGCCACATGTCCTGGTCACTACCGGCACGAACGAGTAGCGACATCGTGGACGATGGGGAAACCCCAACTCCTCGCAAAGATCGGGCCGACAGCCTCGCAGAGCCTCCAGCCACAAGGCAAAAAGTGGTGATGAGAGGGCATCTACAAATTTGGAAACAAGGTGGGATTAGTAAACAACCTTTAAACAACAGATAAGATAAGCTCAGGACACTAAGATAGGAGAGATAGAAGCAAAGGAACTTAAGACTTTGTAAGTATGTTTTTGTAAAAATATCACCTAAGGCTTTGCCCTTCTAACTAGGTCACGCCCTATAATCGCCTGTGCTCGATATCACATCCGGCCGGAGACCCCTGATCAGCCTATCCGAATCTCCAGGTATTTTCGCATTAGTCCCGCATGACGTAGCTAGTACCCACAAACAACAAAGGATACATCATTGCCGAACATAATGAAATTGTAACATAACCTGATAAAGTATGGGCCACAAGGCTACTTATTACAATACTTGGTCACGACCGAGACACGACAAATGAAGCAACACAACTAAAAGGCGAAAACCAAAACACCACAGTGACGACAAGAAGCGCTTAGTCTTCCATGCGATCCTCCTGACTCAACGGGTAGAACTTCACTGCCTTCAACGGGCGCCCCTGGTAGAACTCGATGATAACAATATGTGTAGCACGTGAGTACAAAAGTACTCACAAGTCGCAGGAAAGTATGCGATGTAGGGCTTTCCAAAGGAAGACTTAATAGGTTCTTTGCACAAAGCCAAATTTCATTAAACCATACTTGCTAATAAGTTTCATAAAGCAAGTTTTAGCAATTCTTTTAACAATTGAATTATTTATTATTTCCTGAAGGTTCTATCCACCATCACTAGTATAAGGCTCTAACCGCCACAATTAAAAGATCAAGTTTAATCTTATATGACTATTTCCTCACAATACCGTAAATAGGTTCTTTCCACCTTGTTGGCTCAATCCGCCATTAAACATTCGAGAGTTCTAACCACTCCCAATCCCAAAACAAAACACCGCTTAGTTTTAAAACCAAAACCAAAGTCTACCAATATGAAAGCATTCCTTGCTTTGCCCTTGACCGTAGGCACGGCTTATTCTAATAGTTTTAACTCACAGAGGTGTACAACTTTACCCACAAGACATGATCGCCTCTTTGATGCCAAGCTATTAACACACTTCCTTTGGTGTGTCACAGAGAGATCATGACAAGGCCTTTTACAATGTAGACGCCTAACCCGACTCCACCTACCGGAGGTTTCACCGCTGCTAGGGTTCTAGCCACCCAAAGATGTAAGCCCTCTCTGCGCCGTGTGAGAAAAACAATCTTGCCTCTATCCGGCACTCACATTCCACCATTTGGTGAGTCTAAGTTAGGTTTCTACAAATTATTTAGCCATGTCATACCATTATAGACATGTGGTAGTACGGTTATGCTTAGAATGGACAATCATAAGCGCTACGCCCCACTGACTTGGGGCGCACTTGCACAATGCAACTATTGCTCAATCCGCACCTCACCCGACATTCCATTCCGCCAAGTCCAAACCATTTTTACTTTTCTTTTATTTTAGAAAACAGTACCAAAATCATATAACCATTTCCAAAACACACTTTAAATCATCATTTTGTATAATCCCACCCATGGGTCATTTTCATCAATAGGAGTTCTAAGCAAATCTACCGTACTATTCAACAAAGGTCACCATATAGAGTAAACATGGCATAGCAAATGTCCTAGGGTTACAAGTAGACATGGTTGTCCTAGGCGAAACTGAGGATGTTACATAAACTTAAAAATAGTCGATGAAATATGCTATGCTTTTGAGCTGATGGAATACCTGATGAATATCTTCAATTTATAGATTCTAAATGTGTATGTCAGCTCAATGGCACCAATTAATCAAACAAGAAAGAGAACGGACGCACTATTTTATGAAAGCCCCGTGATGCCTAGGTGAGTTTACTACACTATCTCATCCATCTAATTACACATATACCAAAAGCATAAATATGCTCTTTTTATTAGATTCAAAAAGTTTGACAACATTGAATTCGGGGATGTATTCATGTTTTGGAGCATCTGTGTTTTAGTAGATGTCAAATTCCCTATTCAAGATAATGATGATATGCTTCGATTTATCTTAGTGGACGAGACTGTAAGTCCAACCATAATTCAATTCAACCCCTAATGAAATCATTTTTATGGTTAGCTAACATGGTTTATTCCAAACTTAAAGGGATCCAAAATGGAAGCTATTGTCAGGGGTAGAAATGTTCATAGATTTAACTTAGCACTCAATAAAGACCATAAGTACAACATTCATCGTGGTCCAGCTTCCATCCTAACTATGAGGAAGTCGAAGTTTCGTAACATTCAAACTCTTATGAGTGCACGCTAATGCATCGCACAACCGTCGACTCCTTCTTCATAGTCTTAGTTGATTTTCCTCTCTACCCAAAGCATTTCATGTCATTTGAGGATTCGTGATGGACGTCCGAACAAAACTTTGTAGGTATGGTTCAAAATACCTTTTAGCAAATATGATATTAAATGAGATTTTGAAGCCAAAAACATGTCATCCAGATATAGTTGGAGTGGTCGCCCATTTGGGTGATCTTGAGTAGTATATTCCATAGAGAGGTGACATTGATAGCCACAAGGTAAATCTATAATTATTTTCACAAAGTAATATTGATTCAAACTAATTAGTGCATAATATTTATAATATTCTTATGTTTAATTGTAGGTTTAACTTTTAGTTGTTCAATTATGGGATGAGCATTTAACCCAACATGTTCTCAATTGGTCGGAGCTAAGGCCAATCACCACACGCCCTACTTGCAACAATGCTGAAAAAGATGACAGATACGGTAATTAATTCATCAACCTATAAAATAAAATAACAAATACTATAGTTAATGTTGATTTAAAAACTTGTAATAATATGTATGATCTTCAAAACAGGATGTGTGGAGAC